>JAZHYW010023642.1:0-51335 GCA_037355805.1 Ixodes ricinus
GAAAATTCGCTTGCGTAGCCCCACCAGTAGACGTTCATAGTACTAGTAAGAAAACAAAAAACTAAGCGTCAACATTAAGAATGTGAAGGGAGCGTGTTTTTAAAGGTAGTAAAACGAAGGCGAGAATAATAAACACAAAAGGGTAGGCACACACCTGAAAAATATTAAGCTATAAAAAATAAATATATATTCGTTTCACACCAACTGTGCGAGTGAAGCCGAAGCCGAACCATGAGCAAATTTTTGCCATATGAGCATGTTGGATCTAAGTAAAGGCACTCTATATGGCAGCGTAGCTGCCAGAGTAGCGACACGACGCAAAATTATCTAGATGTACGACGTCAGAAGCGCCAATAGTGATCTCCATTTTGGGCCTGAGAGGTTGCCATGGTAACCGTGCTGCTAGCGACTCCGGGCGGCAACCTTATTAGTCTAGTTTCGTTGATAGATCCATTTGCTCATTGAAAAGTGGTAAAAGACGCTTGGCATGGCGGTGCGGCACGGGCCTTTGGAGGAACGGTGCCTGTTTCTTCTGTGAAGTGAGACGGTTTGCAGCCAGGGGACTGTCGGGCGACGAGAGCTACTAAGTATCGTAGGTGCACGGACAAGGCAAGTGGTTTTCCGCGCCGCCATGATGGCGGCCGCTTCGTGGGACATACGTACCGTCCTTGTGCTCTCGGACTTCGATCCTATGGAACAAAATCCGATGACGCCGGCCACGACAGGACGATTGCCTCGGGAGATGACTGCTGCTCGACTGCCCCATAGTAAGCGAATGTAAGCTTAGCATCATACATCTTCAAGACCCAATCGTCCATTCAAGATGAGATTATCTCGCCAACTGGTGAGGAGCGACGTCGACGACCGTCTCACCCTCGTTTGGGACATAAACAGTCGACAGTGTTAAACCAAGAAGGACAGCATGGTGGTATCCAGAGAATTGTTAACGCCATCGAAAGCGACGGACGCCGGATATGAGGTGTTCTTGCCGACAGGCCAAGTGGTCGTCCGGAAGTTTACCGGCATGCAAAAAGTCAATATTTTTATCTGGTGGCACACATATCCGTGTTAAAGAAGCCATGAAATGATTTTTTAACTTCTTCTTCCTTAGCTGTAATCCTCAACTCAAAACCGAACTGTGAAATCACGCGGTCGTGACATGCTAGGGCACCGGTGCGATGACCCCAAGCTTCCACCATGCTTTTTAGGCACACCATAGAACTTGGCATTCGCAAGTGATGATAGGTGCCGTCAGGGCACTCATTGGCCACGAACGCGAATTCAAATATTCGTCGACGAATTGATTGTTGACGAGCCCATACGTCCGAGCGACGCAGTTTTCCTGTCCAATGCGTGAGCTGGGGTCGGCTGACGTCATTTTGGCCTTTGTGGGCATTGCAAAGAGGGTATATAGAAACATACATACATACCTGATGATAACATCATAGTGCACGGACATTAATGAGCACAAAACGGGCCCAGCTACAGAAAATAAATATTACACTCGTAAGAAATAATTATGTCTGTAACTTGTTAATTACAAAGACGAACACACCTCTGAGCATCAAAGTTTAATAGAATGTGTTGATGCATTGTTATATAGCAGGACATTTCATATACGTCATTTGAGCAAACGCTAGCTTGTCATTTGAAAAAAAAACCAAAAAACATTGCGATCAAATGCAAGCTATTGCAACGAAAGCACGTTATATCAAAATCTTCAGAACGGCCGATTCGCAAAATCGTCGATTGCTAAAAGAGGTTAAAGATCGCAGGCGCTTCCTCGCTAAAAGCTGTTGTGATCATTCGGTGACCCAGGGCTGAAACAACTTCCCTAGGCCCTACACGCGACGTATATCTGTCGTTTATATTTTCAGAAATTCAAACTTTCAAAGAAAGCTAAAAAAATGCGAAACCTTTATCCTAAAAGCTATATCGTAAAATCGGTGATCAGTAAAAAACGTAAAGATCGCAGGAGCTTCCTCGCTAAAAGTGTCAGTGATTATGTGGTTACCTGGGGTTAAAACAACTTCTCCAAGCCCCAACATGCGACGCATACATTTCGCATCAATTCTCAGACAATCCAACGTTGAAACGAAGCCTAGAGTATGCGAAAATTGCATGCTAAAAGTCTTAACGATCCTCGAACACGTCCGGGAATCCTAGCACCGCTACGGCGATGTGACTGATGCTGTCGCACAGGTGCTAATGTACAGAACGATCTTGCACAGAAAAGGTATAAAGTCTCATTCTTTCGGATCTTCACGTTATACCTGCGTCAGAGAGCACGAAGAAGTCCGAAATCGTCGGCAAGCAGCGGCACATTACGACTACCGCGCACCGAACAAACTCGCATCCACCAGCTCTGGGCGCTGCCATCTTACCGGTGACATCACGTCTCTTGCGAGGTCACGTGACGAATAGTCACTCGGTTGCTATGGGATCCGAGCCAGCTCGGCCCGTTGCTATGGTACCGCGTGTGACCAATCGCGGTGAGAGGCGGCACAGGGAAAAGCGTGGCGCTACTCTGGCAGCTACGCTGCCATATCGAGTGGCTCTAGATCTAAGCGGTACACTTGCACGGCACGAGCGCGCGTGCTGGTCGGGACAGCTGAAAGGCCGGCACTCGCTCATCTGTAGCTTCTGGTCCGCTCGAAGTAAAACTGAAACAGATTTACGTATTCGAAGTAGAAATGAGTATGTACATGCATCATCATGCACGCGTGCACTCATCTAATTATCATGTTCACTAGACGCGGACACCGCGGGGCCCGAATGGTCCGGGCTGCTGCTTTTCCGCGGTGCCGCGGCTCTCGAGCCAAATAAATAAAGACTAAAGACTAAAATTGAAAGAAAAGGACGAAGGTTGCGCATTCCGAGTACGAGTACAGTGTTGCTGAAAACTGGCAAGGCACCTGCACGATGAGTCCTGCGGTTATCAAGGAGGGCACCTGCTAACGAGATTAAACTGGGAAGACATCGGGTAATGGTTATTATCCCTCATGCCCATGAAACGCGAAAGCACCGGCACAAACGCGGTTTGCTGAAATTGCCAACATAGAAGAGAAATTCTTTAGGATGCAATCCCGCTTAAAGAAGGACCTGGCTGCTCTGCAAGTGGGCTTCCAAATCCCAGCACCCTGGTCGGGGCGGGGTGTTGCCCAGTCTGGCGAGACGCTTTGCATGGATCTTTGTCGACTGGCCTATCGCAACCGTCTGTTTGAGTGGATGAGCGTTTGGATGGAACTTGTCGGTGTTCTCGGTATTGTGAAACTCATCAATGGGTCACATCAACGAGCTTTGGCCACCTGCTCGCTGACATGAACAAACGCCGTGGTTGACCCTGGCGAAACTGGAGCCGTGCTCACAGGTGAGACCCTGCATTGTTTGTGTAAATTTCTCGTTATCATTGATCTTAGCACGGCTGCTCTGTAGAGTAAAATTTGCTTTTGATACGCCAATAATTTACATCTTTACTTTTGTTTTGGCACAAAAAAAAAAAAACAAAATTAATACTGGGCAGTGTCACGACAAGTCATGACAAGCGCGTTTGTAATCTGTGAGTTTTAGTATGCCACTGTTATGAGCCCTTTATGCTCTAATTTACGCTCTGCAAGAAGCATCGTCCCCATCGCGCATGCCTGGCCCGCTCTGAGTTGGAGCGTATAGTTAGCGGAGTGAGCGTGCGCCCTGCTTCACAACTTGCAGAGCGGACTGCCCTCGCGTCCTCAGCGTGATCATGAATCTCTCCAAAGATGGCTGCACTTACTCAATACGCGTCGATGTTTTTCGCCTTGACCTCAGCTTGAAAGAGGCCGAATCAAGAAATAAAGCGTACGCCCTAGGCGTGAAGAAGAAGTAAACCATTCCATTTGAGTTATATGTAACACAAAAAGCATAATCAAACGAAGTGCAGACGAAGCATCGCTTTGCAGCCAGCACGGTGTCGGTTAGGTCGTCGCGATTTTGTGAACCTTCTATGGCTATGCAGTCAGATGTGCAGGAGCCAGGAGTGCTTGAACGCCGATTAAACCTGTGCCACGCGCGCCTCCCGTTGAAAATGCCACTGAAAGCTGACCACGAGCATAGCGCTCGCAGGCCGCACCAAAGAAACCATTCCTCTCAACTGCAGTTTATTCATATTTGCTCGTAATTTTTGAATATTTTTAACTTTCCTCCGGAAATGTTCTCCTTGGATTTCCTTGGTAGATTTTGAAAATAATAAAGGCTTGAATGCAGCCGTTTTTAAGTGCATGGCATGCTGCCACTATTCTTCGAGTGCCGCCTTATTTTGGTCAAGCGTCTAGGGAGCGAGAGAGCTGCATCATTGTTTGTCTAGCTGATGCGAGTCTAAATGTATTAGACACCCGAATGCTGCGTCCATGCTGGATATAAACTCGGTTCTGGTCACAAGTCTCGCACTAAAAGCGATGCCCAAAATATATGGCGGCCGAATATGACCCACGCGGCAGTGTTTTGAAAAGAGTTACCGAAAACGGTCGAAAGAATATTCCAAGTCAAGTTTTTGGCTGGTGAAAACCAGACAGGCGCCAAACAATGCAAAATTTATCAAACACAACAATGGACTTCTAAGCAATAGCAGTAGACTAGAACTCTTTTCAGAAGTTTCGTTTTGAAATCCGGCGTAGCGGGCTTCGCATGCAGTTTGACGTCCTCAAAGATTGGCAGAAATTTAAAAAAAAAAACTAAATCTTTTTTTTTTACATTTTTACGATAAAGATTGTTTTACAACCCTACTGGAAACACACTTTATCTTATATTAGAAACAAGCCCCATATCACGCGCTTTGGTAGTGTTTATATACTGCAGTGTTTGTAAAGAGTGCCTTTTTTTTTCTTTTTTTTTTATTAGGCCGACAGAGACAAGGGCCCTCCTGTGGTTTCGTTGACCGCACAGCATGCCCATATACCGTCCATCTAAGAATCGAAGCCATACTCTCCTGGTCACAAGGGTGCTCGTCGTGAAGCACCAGGCAGTGATGTGCGCAGAAGGCATAATTTGTCAGCTGGACGAACCCTACAAAAACCAGGGGCATGTTTTTTTGTCTTTTTTATATTAAGTAAATGCGTAAACTGATTAGACTGGATTATATCCACGCTTTTTGTACTCAGCGAAAATACTTCTCCAACTAAGCTGAAAGGCATCTAGAAATATTTTTAATAAAAAAAACATTTACTAACGACTGCCATTTTATTTCTCAGATGTGAGCGTGAATATTGCATCTAATCAAATCCACCGAGTGTTACTATTGACTTCAAAGCATTGTAAAAGTAGCCTGTGTTTGTCGTGGCCTTCTATTGCAAGAAAGCACCGTAGCACAGAGTGAGGCTGAAACTAGGACGGAGCTTAAGCCGAAAAACACACTTTCAAAAACACACAAAAGAAATGAAAATAAGTGTAGCCAAGCAAAATGGTTTCGCTATCCATCCCCCATACACTGCGCTCGAGTGTTAATACAGAACACGATAAAATCGCTTTTTATTTCCAGTTTATTTCTTTAACGAGCTATTGAGAAAGCTGAGAAGTTTGTCACTCAGATTAGTGCCACCCAAACGAACGCTTTATTCTATACCAATAGACTGCTGTCAGCTTCTCGAATTTAAGGTGAAAAATAAAAACAAAGATGTTGATTGCTCGCCGCTAGCAATGTCACTGTCGCGTAGTGTACTTATAAAGACGAGATACCCTATCACAAACCAGAAGCATACAGAGAAGAAAGAAAAGCTCATTTCATTGGGAAAACAAAAAAAGTAGAGACGTAAATGGAGCACTCACTTTCACTAATTTGCACTGTCTTGCGCCTAATGCCAAACAAAATATCTGTCCGTTTGCCGACGGCTTTAGTCTTTAGTCTTTAGACACTGCGGAAAGGGCAGCGGCCCGTAATATGGAGGCCCGCGGTGCCCGCTAGTCTATAGGAACATGATAATCTGGTGAGTATGCGCTGCAAGATGACAATGACGACATGGGTTGTTGCATGGTATTGGGGAGGATGGCAGTCCGATTCGCAGAAGTCTAGATTTCGTGGAGGCGGATTGGGCGGGTGAGCGGCAAGCCATGGGGATTGGGCACCTTGTTCGATCGGCGCAGAGAAGGAGCCCCAGGAACACGATGGCGCTGCTGCTCGCCGGAGTCCACTGGGGTCAAAGCATCCAGGCTCCAAGCAGGTAGCCCAGCCAAAGTAGAAGCTGCCGCCACCCGAGGAACCGTGGCCCAGGGCTCACATTGAGGCACCGCCGTCGCCCGGTGTGTCATCATCTCAACGTTGTCGTCGCAATCTCGCATAAAAAAAAATCCAGCCCGCTGGCTTAGACAAGGAGACACCTGTTCCCACCGTTTAGGGGCCATGAAAGGAGTTGCGGTTAGCGATTTCCCTAAGCGGCCAGAGAGGTTCTCGATCACCGTGAAACGTTTTCTTGAGGACGCCATTTAAAAAAGTCTGCGCTGGCCATCTGTAGCGCAGCGAGGTTCATAGCGGTCAAAGCGAGCTCCCAAGCATAAAGACACCACTCTGCAGGCTTTACTGAGGAGTGGAACGTGCTTCCTAAAATGGCGAGGAAAGCGGAGCTGACGCTGCACGCTACTCAAATCTCAGAGTGGGTCGCGCATGCGCGATGGCGACTCCGCTTTCCATAGAGTGGAGCGAGAAAGTGAAAACGGTCTCAAAATCATAGCCCTCACTGCTATGATTTTTCGTTGTTCCCAAAAGTGAGCAAAGCACCCGCCATTGGCAGGAACGCTGAGGATCACACCGGCCAGAAGTTATGTTTTTTACAAAATGCTGGGCTGTGAAGATCGCACTTCCCAGCATGCCATTTTCCCAGTTCAGCACGCACCTGTTCATTGATACAGAAAGCGAGCTAAGCACGCGCCGTAGGTACAAGTGCTGAAAATGACACCACTGTAAGACGGTCTTTTGAACCTACGACCGTCACTCGTGCATAATCTCACACTGCTCAATACAGGCTCCCATCTAAAGGCTGAACTCAGTGGAGCAAATATTAACGGCAAAATTCCCGCGGTAAAAATTACAACATGACACCGTGTACTCGTCGAAAACCAAATTCCATGCGACAAACAAGCGATGAACGCTGACCAAGTGAACACACTATGTCAAAGCGCGAGTTGCGCGAGCGACCTCATCTGCAAACAAATGACGCACTTGCAAACGCTGAACAACGCACAACAATCCCCCTAAAGACACGCCAGGAATGACTTATATTATGTTCATGCATCTTGCTTTGGAGTTTTTTCTTCGGCAATCTTATAATCTGATGCCGTCATCTCATTGGCTGCCTGAGAATAAGCAGACGCATGGGGCTTGCCTCACCTGTGTTTATTTAGCTGCCCTCAGTTACCCTAGAAGGCTGCCTGAGCGCGAATGCAGCTTCACTGAAGTTCCTGTTTTTTATAGTGAAGCTGTATTCGACTCGTAGGTCGAATTTTTCGTGTCGGCGTCCTCACAAAAGAAAAAGAAGAAAACTTTATCGATTGAAGCGAAAATTGCAAAGATAACGCATACAACATAGAGCACAGCATTCGTTTCAAGAAAGAGCAAGCACAAAGCAAGCATTCGAACCACATAATTAATGATAAGGCGCTCCCGATAACAATGCGAAGCAAGTCGCGCTCACCGTATACGTTTCGCGGTAAAGATTTACTGTTGCGCAAGCTGCCGCGGCGCCGGCAGCTTGAGACGTCACTAGCCTTTCATACGTGAGAGTGACAAAAACTTCTAAGATTAATCGATTCCAGGTAAAAGGGTAATTTTCTCGGAACCGCATTACTCGTGGTGGCGGACGTCAGAAAATGCTCTATACTTGCTAACTACATCGCTAATTAACTAAAACTTAATAATCAACTTTTTAATTGGCGAAAATAGACGTATGGTTCGAATTAGAAACTTGCTGACCGTCATTGAAAACCACTAAATAAGTCATTTTCAGAGAGACTTTGAGCACGTGAGAAGCGCAGCAGTGCGCTAATGTTACCACTCTTGGAGCAGGTACAAGGCTGGGGATCTTGTAAGAGACGGAAAAATCGTGCGTGCGCCTTACCGAAACCATCAGCCTTGTACCTGCTCCACCAGTGGTTACTTATTCAGTTCACTACTACGCTTCTCATACGCTCAAAGTATTTGTGTAAACGACTGATTTAGGTGTTTTTTTTAAATGTTGTTCAACAAGTTTCTAGTTGGAACCATATATATTATCACTAATTAAAACGCTAATTAGTCATTTTAGTTAATTACCAAACGAATTAGTAAGTATCGTGCATTTTTGACGTCGGTCACCACCAGTAATGGGGTTCCGAGAAAATTATCCTTTTACCTCGAATACATTAAATTTTAGGAATTATTGTCACTCTTACGTGAAGCACCCTATATATAAAAAGTTATGGTACAGTGCATTTACTTTTTTTTCGTCAATCATATGGTATAGTGCAGTGGGCAATCGCTGTAGGTGATGCTACAGCTTCGCTGGCCAACCACCTTCACAGCGTAGATTTGAGCCAAAACTTTTTTTTGTCGTTTATTTACTTGCTGCAAAATAAGCATGAAAAGAACTCGCCACAAGAGTGACAAGAAAAAATATTAATTATTATGGCGAAAAATCAGGCTTCGTATGTTCGCTGTGCACTTATTACTGCATGCATTTAGGGCCCTGCGAAGGTCTTGCTCCGTGTACTTCATCACCTCTAACATCAGGCACCTTATGCATTCAGTCGTGTTAATCTCACAGCAGAGGCACGTTGCGTACACGTTGACAACAATTACCCCTATAGGGACAATGCGAACTCGTGTGAAAACTTCACGGATATAATCCCCACAGGTTGTGCAACACATCGAAGGGTTTCCATTAGAAGCAAAGCGCTTCGCATGTCTTGTAATTGAACCACTTGTATATATGCCATCCGCATCATGTATGAAAGGTTGACCAGTTGTATATGCTGGCTCATAACGCCCACTGATATTCAATGGCGCTGCTTGGGACGCACTCTCTGCTCCGATAGGATGTTCGGTGACGCTGGACCTGAAAACAAAGGAAGTAGGAATAAAATTGTGGCGCAACGTTCACATATAGCCTAATTCGCTGTTTACAAAAAGTCTATGTTTGGCCATGCGAGGTGTGGTCCCTGCGTGTGAACGGAGACTTGACCAAGCCTCCATCACGGAAACACTGACAGTCGTGAGTAATAATAATAATAATTGGGGTTGTGTGGATATTTATACAGCCAGTCGTTGGTCAGCCATTTTAAAGTTGCGACGAGTCACTCGCTGTAGAGGAGCAATTTAGCCAGTGCAGTAAAACCGTAGCTAGGCCACATGTATACACGACCGCACGCCGGTTCGATGCTCATCCAGATTTAAAGCGAAGCATCTGTGCCTGTGCCATGCCGACTGCAGCACCACCGCAACAGCGTGACGCCAGGGTCTCGCGTTGGAGAATACCCACTGAAACACTGGTACGAGCTGTTTTGTACAAGCTTATTTTTCTTCCACTAGAGACAATATACAACCCATAGAAGCAGGATGAATTACCTGCTCTTCTTTAAATATTTATAGGCCGTGGCAGCCTAAAAACGTGTGGCGGTGCGACTTTCGATCATGTTATGAACGCGTCACATCCAGTTAGATTGAGGCATCACGTCGAATAAAGTATCATGAAGCAGAAAGCGGGGCAATATAAAACTCACGCCGAGTTTTCTCGGTTATTAGTGGCCATACGACTTGATATTTTAATGAGCAAACGTAGGAGTGATTTTTACTAAAAGAATTGTTCGGTGAAAACCGGAAGTTCTTAAGATATTGTGACGGTTACCTGGGGAAGCCTCCAATCAAAAATTCAATTAAACAACACCCTCACTTAGTGTAATCAATGACGGATAATTATACGAAACTCCGTGCCAAATTTCGAAAGTATCAATGGCTGCGCTCCCATGCCTGATGTGTCCACACCAGGCTTGCAATGCCCAATTTACATGGCAGCGTAAAGGTACCTGTAGCAAACGACGTTCTTGATCACACGATAAATTAACAGAGCACTTTAAGGTGATGCCGATTGCATTCCTGCTAAAACCGCGAGAGGATCACGTGATAAACAATTATTTCTCAAAATCGGTTTGACGCGCAGTTTTTGAATATGTGTGTGGAATATCACATTCAAAACCTAAATATTATTTGTTTTGCTTTTGCAGTACTTTATTTCTTTTCTTTAAGTCTAAGTGCGCACGTAAATGAGTCTTGCTTTAAAACGTCCGACCCTTCTGGCCACACTGGCCCTCAATCATCTGCGTTTATGAGTTTCCACTGCGAGGTGGGTGATCTTTTCTGTTTAGCAGCTCCATATTTCCGCAAAGTTCTCACTGAAGCATATAAATAGTGCCCGGCAGGAACGAACCACGTCGGAATCTCACGGTTACGCCAGTCACTCCATCGAAAGGGATGGACGACGACGAGGATAAAAAGTCCTGGGCGGGAGAGTCGGGCGACTCGTCTACAACATCGAAAAAGAGCTCGCAGTGGTCCATCGCGTTCGCGTTCGTAGCAAACATTTGTTTTCCACGTGCCGCCGCTGCTACCTGCTAGCTGGAGTATGCGTTCCTCGTTTAATACTATTTCATCACATTTGTGTTCCCAATCATTTCATTATGTGCTACTTATATATATTGAATTTGTTATAATAAACTAAACAAGATATAACAAGAGATAACATTAAACAAGATAAATTTATATATATGTGATTTGTATTTTAAGTTCGTGGGTCCGAGGCCCTGTAGCTGTAAAGGGAGCTTGGCGAGCTCCCTTTAACACAGGACCTCCCTTAGCGAAAGGGACAGTTATGCGCCGTGTGATTACGATCTCCAGCTCCCTTTACTACAGGTACCTGGGCTAAAGGTACCTTTACGCTGCCGTGTGAATTGGGTATAATGGTCAGATCGTACACCTGATTCCTCCGTGGCAACACCGTGCTCGCGACGACGCACCGCAGCGTTCCAATAAACTCGTCATTGTAAATCTTGCGGAGAAGTGTGGAGCGTGGCAACCGCACAACAAGAGTCCCCTTTCGTTCCATGTCGTAGCGCTCACGCGGAGGACAAAATTCGAAGGGGGCTTCAGTTCGGCGCGTTTTTGCCCTATGTTACGCCAGAGCCTCCGCTGCTCTGAGAATGGAAGAGGAAAACGCGGTTTATGCACGCATGGCTTAAAATACAGTTACTTGTCCAGGGAAGCACACGAAATTCAAATTTGTCGTGGAAGATGCTCCTACACCCCTTGACAATGAGGTGTAAATGTTTTCTTGAATATCAAATTTCACCGGACAATCCCTTTAAAGTTCAACCCTAACCTTGGTTGGTGTGATTCGTAACCGACAAATGGTGATTGGATCGCCCTTCAGACTTGTACGTCACGCAATAAATCGTGTGTGGTGGCACTAATCTGGAGTATGGTATTTTTCTATATCTTGAAAGTGACATCCCTGGTCTTTAACTCGCTTCTATCTGTGCGAGCTTTCTGTGGAACGAGTCTCGGATGCTCTAGTTCCCGCGCAAAGGAAGCAGCTGCCTACGCTATGAGCTCATGTCTCCAGCAAATCTGGTCGCAACAAAAGGCGCAAATTGTTCCGAGCTAATGGCGAGTCACAGGCTCGACAAAACCACCGACGCTTCAAGAATTATGCGATTGCCTGTGCGCGATTAACACCCCGATAATTTCGGAGGCCAATCCCGAATATATCAATGTGGCCAGATTTGTAGCAAGGTTCGGCCGTTTTGTCGCGCATGCGTTTGAATCTTTATGGATTTTCAGAAAAACGTGATCTCGCGAGGGACGTGGCTTTCCAAAATTCTATCTAGCTTGAGGAAATAAATGCCTCAAGAAATAAATGAAACAAATACTTTCTTTTGATCATGTGCCTCATTTAGCTCAATCGGGTGTTTATTTTAACCAAAACCATGAGACTGAAAAACAGAAAAAATTTACTATCAGGTGTAGATATGTAGTTTGGTAAACTCAAAGTAGGAGCTGGTATCGAAGTCTTATCGGTTCTAAAAAGCCAGCTGAACTTAGGAAAATATAATATATTTTCCTAAGTTCGGCTAGCTTTTTTAGAATTATGCACCAACAAGCTCAACTACAGCCTGTTACTCAGTCTTACGGTTAATACACAATAAAAATTCAATCGAAGCATCAAATGAACGTATTTAATTTTAGTACGAGTTCAGTGATAAATATAATGACTGTAGTCAAGAATTCTGGTTCTGTGGATAGCTATTGCATAAAGTTTAAGGACTGCAGCAGTCTTAATTTTGTGACTTTTGCGGGAAACTAAAGTCAGTGAAAGGTTAAAAGTTCAGGGAAGCTCTTTCCACTCTCTTCTACTTTAGCAGAGCAAACGCCATAGATGAGGCGACCTCCTCTGCAGTGGAAAGAAGTGGGATGAGCTTTGCACCCTAAACCTTACCGATTATAGTGGTGTGCAAAACAAATGAGGAAGATGCAGAGGTGGAGTGTGAAGTTGTATAAAACGATGGTGAATGTACGCACATCGTATGCTGATGAACACTGATGCAGCGCTACGTGTTGCAGTAGCCTTGAGCGCAATGAAATGTAAGCGTGTATCCAAAGCTAAAGCTTGTGCACGTATAGCTCAGGCACTAATGTTTGAATTTTCATTGTCCCTTATCGCCTTCAGGCTTGGTGTAAGCTTTCTCCTGATTGCTTACAACACAAAAAGACGATATACTTTAACTCTGGGTTGATAGAAAATCTCCACCTGCTGACAGCTACCAATTATCTCGGCGCCGGTAGTGAGTATTCACTGGCTGCAAACGGATCGCGACAAAGCGTGTGCTGATAGCGAGCTTTTGCCATGTGATTTCATACCATCGCTATTTTGCCGTCACAGTATTTCTTGACAAACAGCAGCCCTTATTTACGCGAGCGACCACATGTGAAGTTGTAAATATTGTGTGTTTACTGTGGCACACGTAACCAGTAACATAGACGTTTTTTATCATTCTTTTTTTGCAAATTCGCGAACTAGTTTGCTTTTCGGTTACCTTGGTTTTTAATGCATGTCGCACAGAAAAGAACACTTTCTGAATCGCAGTGAGACTGTGAACGGAAACAATAATGGCAAACAAACGTGTTTTCAGGCGAAAACTGAGGGCATTGCACATATACGCAGAAAGTTTCTTTTCACAACTACTTTAATATACTTGGCGTCAACTATTTTATGCTTTGTAGTCAAGGCTAGCGTAGACTCTGCTATGCTAAAGCCACGCACTACTGCAAGAACATGTGCATGTGACTTTCTTTTGCATACGCATGCACTCGCGCAAGTAGCTTTGACTGCGTTGTAGCACGGGGGATGCTAAACCGGCATTGACAACGTAGCATCAAGTAGTTTTTGCTTTTACCATAAGTGCGCGCAGAGTGGAACCATAGCCTCCTCTATACTCGCAAAGCCTGGCAGATCGCCACGAGAAGCGGCCGCCGAAATTAAAAAGTGATAGCGGCAGACAACGGATGGGAGGAGAGCCACGTGACTGGCGCCCCGCTGCGGCGAGGCGCCGATCCGAAGCCCACTTCTCCCGAGCGATAGAATGTCTGATCGTGCTCCTCGCGTTCCTCTCGCTACCGCTTCTTTTCTCGTCGGGTTTGAAAACCATGTTTCGGGTCCTCGCCGCTGCAAAAGGCTGTGCGCTGGAGTCCAGGTTCCCCGAGAAATTCTCTGTGCGACCAGATCCTCGCGCTCCAAATCTGCGACCGGGCACTCTATGGCTCCGTCATCGAAATTCCTTGCTCTGCGAGTATAGACCATTCCATTTAGCGCTCTCTGGGCGGCACCATTTTGTTAGACAGCAGCGCCCTCTCCATACATCCGGAAAATTCAGCGGGTTCGGCGTATTGGTTCGGCGGGGTAAAACGAGAGAGAGGGCACGCGCCCGACTCCGCTAAGCAGACGACGAACCGCGAGGTTGCCATTCTCCATTTTTGGGCTGTAGCGGCGGGCTGTACGGAACATCGAACTCTCGCTCGTGGCTGCCGTTGTGAAGTGGTTCGCGTTCTTAGAATAGTTACGGCTACTCCAAAACCAGGCCTATAGCCAGGGTTGGGCAGGAATACTCAAAAATGTATTTGGAAATACAAATACTGGGATACATTAAAATAGTAGCCAAAATACTGATACTAAAATACATCTGTAAAAATGTATCGCGATACGTATCGGAAATACATTTTAAATAGAGGCGAAAAGTATTTGGAAATACAAATACAGGAATACATTTTAGGAAGGGCAGAAATACAAATACAGAAATACTAATACTGCAATACATTTTTCACATTTGTTAGAGACGCCAACTGAGATGAAGCTTGAAGTTTGAAGTGGAAGTTTTTGATCCCGAAATTACTTTCCCGTAGGCTTGGCACTTTGTCTTGAAGGTAGTGGTTTCAGACGACGAGGAGTCTTCAACGGGCTCAAAAAAACGTTCCATCAAGGACTGACCGCGGTCCCTTCCCTGACATCCTGTCTGTCTGACGAGGGATGCGAAAAGACTTCGACCTCTAAATAAATTCTATGTCACCCTAAATCCCATCAAAACGTCACCACGCCCCTGTCCGATAAGGACGTCCCTGCCAACATTGATCACATGACGTCACGGTGGAATGAACTGGTATTCTTTATATGTGTAGGTGTGGCCTTGAACATGAAACTTTACCACGCTGCTGTATGAAAGTACAATAGGTACTTTCGTTGTAGGTTACCTCGTTGAAGATCGTGCAGGCTGTTTCATTTGGAATTTTCGAGAACAGTGGACCACCTGAAGCATCCTGGAACACGTGTCTCATCTTCTGCTACGGTTGGAATAACGATACGATAGCATCCCTCTTGTGAAGGTCCTTCCTGCAGACCCTTCGCCACCAACGCATGGATTGCAGTCATCAAGTTTCGCCTAGCATCACCCAAACAGACACCTCGTGGATTGCGACTTGATATTGCCGGCACAGGCGCGAACTCTCCGAGAAACAGCGCACTCGAGACAAGTCGCAGGTGTACGAAGTCTGGGTCGGCACAGCGAGGCCACGTCTGGCCTCCTTCCTGGGTTTCGGATCCCCAGAGCAGTGGGTCACGTTCACGTCGGCTGATGACGTACCCGTGAGCCGTGCAATATTACGGGCGCAGCCGCAGACGCAGTTGAATATGTGTTGAACTTCAGTGCGTGAGTCATCCTACTATTTCAAGTCAACCACCGCCAGGCTCGTGCTGCAACGGTCTGTGTGTGACTCAGCTTTGCCGACTGGGTGTACTGTGTACGCTAAGGCAAGAGATACATTTATAAGCGGACATTGGATGCCAGCAAACAATGACTTAAGAAATTCCTACCTAAGTACCTGCGGCAGAAGATGCTCTGACTCCAATCCTGGCACGCCGCCTGGTTCGAGTCCCCGACTATACGCAACACTTCTCAGAAGAGAGAGGAGGACGAATAGAAAAATAGTTTGGAGAATCGGAAGGAACATTGGTCAGCATAGCAACGATGCCCCAACATCTCCTTAACCCTAATGCCCTAAAAGTAAAAAAAAAAAATGCGTTCGGATTTGTTTTGTTTGTTTGTTTTCGGGGAGGGGGGGGGGAGAGTATTTCTCAAGAAATGTAACGAAATACATTTCATCCTGATTGTATCGCGATACAAAGAAACATTCCAAAATGTATTTCGATACAGGAATACAGATACTGGTGAAAAAAATGTATCGCGATACAGAAATACAGATACGAAATGTATTTCTGAAATACTATCGCGATACATTTGTATCGCGATACTGCCCAACCCTGCCTATAGCTCTCTGTAGTTCTATTTCGGTAAATGATCAACTAGCATTTCTTTTTTTCCGTTACTTAAAGAGCAGTTGAGTCAGCCGGCAGTACTACCCTCAACTACTGCGTGTATTGCGATAGGAGACCACGTTTTTATTTATTATTTCAGACTTCCACTCATGGTCGCTAAAGGCCTACACCAGTACGAACTTTGTATAGTGAAAAAGGTACAGCAACCGGATTTACTTTTCGCCGGAGAGACCGGCCGATCTGACACAGTTTCCCCTATTTTTTTATTTGCACGCAGGTAACAGCGCAATTGGACCCTGTTAGTCTTTTTTTATCTAGCATAGTATTACACGATAACTGGCATATCAAAATCTGCGCATCTGCGCTTGAAATTCCAAAATGACGCGATTTTAAACAGAGTTTGCACGCCAGCCGGATGCTAGGTATACAGCCCACTCGGCGGAGACGACATGCGGGGTGAGAGAGGGAGGGCATTTTTTTCTCTCTATTACCCTCTGCATGACCATGAGGTTACGATGGACCCTACAAGCGCGAGTATGCAGCTCTGAACAAGCGTACGTGCTCGAGCCGTTGAAAGTATGGAGCCTCTTTAATAGCCTTTGCTCCGCTCAACCCTAAATTGATTTAGGCGCGAAATGCTATCGCATTTATATCACAATTGTAATAACTCCTCTAATTTCCGGTTTTCTTACATTTTGCGCGCCTATGGAACGTTTGTTTTCTTTTCCGTTAACGTGCCATTTTAGTTATAAAGTATTTCCCCAGAAGTCCGACAACTATATTCTGTTTCATCGTAAGTTATATCCACCTAATCAAAGGTTTTAGACAAAAAGAACGCGAACACTCATACACAGACTAAATATGCAATGTCATGGCGCATTCAAAATCAGTCGTTAGTTGGTTAGACAGCAGGAGATTCGTACGGCGAGATTGTTACCCTCTGTAGACGAGACTCTAGCCTGGGACTCTAGGTTCCAGACTACAGTCTGGGAAAGAAAGGACACGAAGCTCCCTTCCTTCAAATGCTGCGCGCACATCACTGTGCTGCCCTGCTTTGTACGCTACAAAATAAGTTTCAGAACTTTCTGAACACATGTCGTATGTTACCCGTTACTAGAAATACGTAATGTAAGTATATCACCCGTTACTTGAATGAGAAACTTAAGTACGTTTCCTGTTACTTGAAATAAGTAACGTATGCAACCCGTTACTTGAAATAAATAACATAAGTATGTTACCTGAAATAAGTAACTTAAGTACATTACCCGTAACTTGAAATAGGTAACATATGTTACCCATTACTTCAAATAAGCAACTTAAGTGTAATACTGCTGGATCGGAAAAAGTAACGTAATTATGTTATCCGTTACTTGAAATACGTAATGCAAGTTTGTTACCCATTACTTGAAATAAATAACGTAAATAGGTTACCCTTTACTTGAAATAAGTAACGTAAGTATGCTACCGCCGTTACTGTTTTAAAATGAAACAAATATGTTACTACATTACGGAAAATGTGACGTGTTACCGGTAATGCCCTTATCTGTAGCGCACTAACGCCAACACTTATCAGGTCTTACTCTGTAAGTGAGAATCAGCAACGTTTGGAACTTGAGTATAGTTTCCAGAGCTGTGTGTGTCGCCTTTGATTACTTTTTTATTTTAAATTTTGCCCGTTTGTTACTTAAGTACCAGTTTTGTATCCTTGTCTTTTAACGGGTGTCTACAAGTGGGTGTTAGTAGAGTTTTGGTACTGTTGAGTATTAAATTGTCTTTGCAAACAGTATTTTTTGGGTGGTTCTCTCGACGACGAATTCCGCCAAAGGGCTCTGACTTTCCCACCTCAAATGAGGTATGTTACAATGTTTCCTAACTAGCTTACCTGCGTTCTTCTTGCAGAGGTTTCATTTTTGTCACATGGTAGTTGTCAATATGATGAACTAGACCTGATTAATAAGGATCAGTGAGATACCTATATAGGGCAATCAATCTTTATCTGGGAAGATAGTTTTGTACACCTATTCACAAACTATACATCTACAGCAATTGCTGAGATTGGTAAAGGTGTATGTATTGGAAATAGCTACAAAACTGCAACTAGCATCCACATATGATTGCCATATATAGGGCTAATGCATACTTAATTACCAGGTTAAATTAGGGGATTATATAGATTAGTTCATAGAGGGGTATATAAGAAATTTGGCAGATATGGCCAGATAGGCATATAAGGGTCTTATATAGACCTTATATATGTATCTAGTGATATCTGTCAGATTCATTATATACCCATATCTCGATTTTTAAGTATATGTCCAGATATGACATTCCAGTAGAGGTTCTTAGAACAAAGTTATTTTACTGAGAGAGTAGTCAAAAGCCTGATGTTACGTCACTAAAAATAATTATAATTAACATCAGAATTCTCTCCTGTCATGTGATACTACACATACTGAGCTATGCGTTGAAATGCGAAAGCATTATAGTCCCGCGGGTGAAATATTTTCTAGTAATGTTTCTACACATACTAAAGTTTAGGACGACGTCCCAGAGATCGACGCCAAGTAAGGCGTCTAGGTCGACCTCTAGGACGACGTCGAGGACGACGTGAAGGGCGTCGTCTAGGACGACGCGGAGGATGACCTCAAGGACGACCTCAAGGATGACGTGTAGGACGATGTCGAGAGCGACGCCTAGATGACGACGTCCAGCACGGCGTCGAGAACAACGCCTAGAGGGCGACGTCTAGGACGACCTCGAGGACGACCTTAAGAACGACCTCAAGGACGACGCCTTAAGGACGACGTCTAGGACGACCTCAAATTACCGGTTTACGACGTCAGACCGCAAAGCGTAACGTTAGGCCTAACGTCAGGGCAGCGATATTCGCATCCCCCCTCACATTAAGCCTCTGCGCGTACCGGTTTACGACATTAGACCTCAAAGTGTGAAGTTGGACCTAACGTTAGGCCTAACGTCAGCCGAGCGCATACCCGCCCCCCCCCCCTCCCCTTACCGCTGCCTCGCCAGCAGTTCGGCTGTCTCCTTGGCAACGATGACGCCGTTGCTATGGGGCCGCATGACGCGTCGCATCCAGTGGGAATTTAGGTCTCGTTACACTCAGCCAATGCTGTTTTTCGACGACCTCACTCCATGGGACAGTTAATGCTTTCACATTAATACATATTTAATCTGTTGAAATAATAACTATTCGCGAAATGTTTTGAGCGGGAAATCCCCTGCTGGCCCAACCATGTTTTCACGCTATTGCAAGCCCTCGATAACTACGGAACTTTAGACCTCGATAACTCAACATTTAACGTGAATTTCACAATGCTCTCCTGGAATCAATTAAAGCTAAGATTAATAAAATAATCGTATTTGATTTCAAGCGATTGTGGCTCCAAGATTTTCTTCCTGGAAGGTGAATGTCATGGTCTATTTTAAGGGGGTCTATGGGAACCGGTTCATTGATTCAGGAAGGAAATATAATGGTCGTGTGGCATTCAATTTTTTAAGATATGCGGGCTATTAGGTCAATAATATAATCTTCCGTGTGCGAAAAAATCTGTGGACGTTTTTAACTGAATTACAAAATATATAAATATTTTTGCCCATTGAGCTAAGCTGTGAGCGCTGACGTGACTGCCGAGAGATGGCGTAAGTTGTAAGCAGCGGCGCGTCCCGGATTCTTGGGGATGTGTATGCTTGGAACATGTCCGCCGACAGTTTTTGTGTGGATAATGTAAGAGGATCATCATACATGGAATAAACGGGCTTCAGACAGGACCTGCAGGACCTGGAGACTGTCTTTTGTATCTTATATTATCAGTGCAACTGCGGCTTTGTACGTCCAAAGCTCGGAAATGCTTCCGTCTAGGTACTGAGGACCATTCCAGATCACCCGATAATTTGAATTGGCGACGTACCACCTCCGAAACGTTGACATGCTGCGTCAGCGAGCGAGCGCTGATCCGCACCTTTACCTCTCATTCACTTAGTCTGAAACATTATGCCAGACATGAGAGACTTTTCGTAGATTGTTCCGCCATCCCGCAGCGCTCTTCACAATGGAGATGCCGCTACTGCGCATGCTCGCCGCTAGCCTCGTCCGCAGAATTCTGGATCTCGTAGCGGGTTGCGTGCAGCGTTGCTTGACGGCAGAAAGGACCTATGAAGACCCTCTATTCAGTGGCGGATCCAAGGGGGGGGGGGGGGGCGATGGGGGCGGCCGCTTCCCCCTCCCCCCCCCAAAACGGAGTTCTGGATCCGCCCCTGCCTTTATTTTGAATATCTTGCCCTCGACCGGGACGAACTTTATGTCGGCGAGGACGGACGAGTATAACGGACGTGGAAAAAATTGTGCGAGAAACAAAAAAAGACAAATGTGTTCAACTTAGGACTGAGTTCGATGGCGCGCGTTTTACGCATGAGCCGAAGCACCTGGACCAGTAAAACCATTTCGCACGGCATTCTAAAACGCCATAACAGGACGATCCGACAATTAACAAAACAAAAAGAACCGCTGCAGAGAAAAAGCAAACAAGAACACTGCTTTTCAATACACATACTCTATCCTGAAACAAATAGTGCGTGGGTTTTAGAAAATGTAGACATTAAATAAAGGTTTCGTTCGAGATATTTTGTTTCTTAAAAATAATCGCGCGGATGTGTTGTGGATTACAGGGGTATGAATTGAAACATAAACATACCATGCCAGATTAATAAAGATTTCTTACCCATCTCCATTCCCAAAGAGCCCATCTGTATAGGAGAAAGACATACTTTTAACAATACGGATATAGTTCCAATTGTGTTTACAGTTTGAAGCCGTGATGGTTTCTCTCTAAAATGTAATAAAGCAGTTCATGAAAGAGCCCACAATAGGTCTGCTTAACACGCAGCAAACAAATTCGACAAGACTATTCAGAGTGCGTTGCGCCAAGAGAGGGATAAATAAATGCTGTGGAATAATCGAAGGTTTACTCATGCACAATTATCATGAAATAACGAAAAAGTATAATACGTCGTCTCTTGTCCCGAGTTTGTTTTACTCTTTCTGTTGCCAGTCTAGAGAATGATAGGTGGCGAAAATAGGACAGCACGTAATAATGCTAACAGGAGATGATATTAGGGCGTTTCAACGAGTCACTTTGACACAACAGTTCCTCCCCGCACTCTTCGCCATTGCCACAGCCCAGGCTCGCGCCAGCTGCCAAGGACTTCGGAATGCGTTTCTCCGTCCTTTCGCCCATTCCGGCCATTGAAATCGTCACCGGAACGCAGCACAAACAGTCGATGACTCGAAGAAAATAAAGGATGGCGGTCACTTTAGTGACTGGCTTCATTGGCCCTTCCGAACATTAGGCTAAGTAAAACCAAAGGTCATTTGATATTTTACTTTGACGACATGATGGCGCTTAAGACGAGGACAAAAGGGAGACTGGACAACAGGGAGCGCTTTTACTCTTTGCTTTTACTTTATTTGTTTTGCATTTCAGAGGTTGCAGCACTTTATTTTCAAGACTGTTCACAACGGAAAGCAATATTTAATGCTGTAACCTTTCTAGTGTGACCAAGTTTTATCACAGAATGAGTTTTATTAGTCAAATTCTATAAGAAAAATGATCAAGAAGAAATTGCACGAAGAACAGTAATCAAGGACTGTCACGAAGAACCGTCACAAAGGAGCCGTCACGTAGCGTTACGAGGTCATGAGGTCACGTGATTATAACATCATGTGACGTCATGATATTATGCGACACCGTTACTTGACTTGACACCATGGCGTCGCGTGGCGCGAAGGACATGCCCCTTGCATGTAGGAGGAATGGAGCCAATGAGCAAGACGCCGAGGGCCATGGAAACATCTAGATTAAACATGTTACGCTACCCACATTTGTCACAATACTCCGAGACAAGACTTCCTTAACTTTCTGCACTTCTTGAATAAGGAGTTAGGCTATGTAATAAATAAGGCAATACAGCAATTTGTGTGCTTTTAGTAAATAAAGCTTGTTTTAGTGGAAGTATAAATAAATAACATGTCATTCGTCACCCGTGAGACACGCCTTCATTTTTTTTTCTTCACGCAGTATGCAGTTGCCGAAAACAGTTCGGGAGAAACTAGCAGCTTTCCCCCAAAAGATCTCGGTCTAAGAGTCGCCACTTGTTTTATAGGCGATGATATGCCGCCATTGTTTATCATACTAACGCGCAGGGGTTGGAAAAGGACAGTGTACGCGCTCAGTTGCACGCGCTTTTAGGGTTCGGATATTTTCGTCATATGAAGCGAATGGGTTCAGAACCACTGTCCTTATGCATTTCGAGGCATAGATTGTCAAGTGACCTAATCGAATTTTTATACAGTACTCGTCTCCACTGTATCAGCCGCATTTAAATATCGTCATCGCGGGTATCGCAGAGCTTGATGACAAAATCATAGAGATTGAATTGTCGAGAAGGCTACCAATGATATCCACAGAGCTTCTTCATCTAAGTTTCGCGAAGAGCGACTGAAAGGAACCATCCGCTTTGATTCTACAAAATACATGACGTCAAAGATCCCGCTTGGCCAATTGCGTTGCACACGAGCATATTTGGGTACCACCAGTGTCAGTAATATCCTATGCATATGGCAGGATAAGGGTACCTTTAGTTTTGTTTCCTTAGCTAAAGGTACCTTTAGCTAAGAATGTTCGGTATCACACGGTGAATAAACGTAGAATGAACGTATGGTTGAATGGAACCATCGATACCTTTTGTATCGGCATATTCTTAACAATTTGCAGCACGGGAAATAACATTAACGAGGAAGAAAATGTCTTGCTACATGGCAGATCGAAGCAGGTGACGGAGTTGCACAACCCACACTTTAAGGCGATCGAATGAAGAAGCAAAGGTATAATTTTGAAGTAGAAGGTTCGTCTTCTAACGATTTGACCACGCATCCGCGTATACTCTCCTGAAAAAGGTTCGCCATCTTCCCATAGATTTGTCCTCCTCGGTGCCGAGATACCAGGCAGTGTATATCAATAAACGCAAGGACTGGTAAGTTATATCTTTGAAGGATATTACCTAGTTTATTTTTTGTTTTTTTTACACACGAAAGCACCGGTGGCATACATTGTAGAGGCTAGCTCTATAGTTAGGTGATTCCCTTGAGGTCGTTCAAAAATAAACGTCCAACAATGCCAAACATACAGTTTCAGGAGTTCATGCCAATGCTTAGAAATAAGTAAGGAAACATACAGACTTCCGAGCTAGATGGTGCACTTGTATACTCCGTCATTGTTAAGAGAGCAATCCTGTGCCCGACACCAGCGCCCCTGGCAACATAAAGGAACGGCGCCCCCGTCGAATGTTCGAGAAGCTTCAATAGCCTGAGCATATGTGCATCTAATGGCACTTTGCTCTTTTTCTCAATGTCGTGTTCTTATAAACGATCCCTGAAAAACGTAAGATATTGCGACGAGGACTGTATTCATCTCAAGGACTATGACAGGAAACTACACCGAAGCCCATGGAGGACAACTTTTCAATCGATATGGTGACGCAATGCCACAGCAACATGGCGGCTGGACTGATCGGGCAAGTGGAAGCGATCGATTAGTTTGCATCGAAATGGCAAACGTACGACAAGAGCCTGAGGACATTATTCGCGGTGAACAACATTCCCCGCAGCAAACAAACCTCACGGGTTTCTAAACGCCCTCGGCACGACAACATACGCACTGTTGGGAGGTTTACTAGCTCCGACGCTTCCCACGAACAAGCCATTGGCTGAGCTCAAGCAAGCGTTGAGCGAACATTTATCACCGAAACCGTTGGTCATCAAGGAACAAGCGAATTTCCACAAGAAAATTGAACGAGAGAAAAATGCGATTGCAGAAATTTGTCGTGGAAGTGAAGCGTCTGACCCAAACGTGCAAGTTTGGATCACACCTCGAGGAGAGGTTGAGGAACATCTTGGTGTGTGGCATGCTGCGAGTGGTCATTCAGGAGTGCCTTCGTGCGGAATACGAAGCTCTGTCATTCAAGAGAAACGGTTGAGAATACATTGTGGCTGGAACAAGCAACGAAGAATGCACAGCGAGTCCAAACCAACTTTTAAGTCAAGGCGGAGTTAAAAAATATATCGCGGCTGACTCGGCGAAAGGCAAAACGAGTGCTATCGTTGCGGCTCAACAGGTACCCGGCTAACCAGTCTTTTCACATATAATAAAAGTGCTGCCAGTGTAAAAAGACTGGCCACATTCAAAGAGTCTCCAAGTGCAAAGATAAATAAGAAGGTGACTTGAAAGGCAAGAAAACCACATCTCAGCGGGGGTTTCGTAGCTCGTATGCCACACAGGACCACTGGGATGAAGAGGAGATCTGCAGTATCAGACCCGGCAAGACGCCACTGCCGATTTTGTGCAAGGTGGCCATTAAAGACCACGTGTTGGAGATGGAACTCTACACTGATGCACCACTGTTTGTAACCTCGGACGAGCCACGATGATAACTTTTTCCGTCGGTGAAGCTCGAAACTGCGCTGCTGACGCTTCGCACGTCCACGGGAGGAAAAATTCATCCGGTGAATGTTGTCACAGTCAACGTGGAACAGATGCAGCAGCTGACATTGCCCCTGTATGTTTTAAGCGAAATTTATTTACCAACGATTGGTCGTGACTGGTTGTAACACAAATGTTTGGATTGGTTGCGGCGCAAGATTTAGGTGCTGCATGGGATAGTAAAAAAAGCGCAGTTCAGGAGCAACTACAGATCCTGCTGCGCACGTTCGATGCTCTGTTTAGTGGAAAGCTTGGTGCGATTACTGTTGAGTAAGTAAAGCTGACGTCGGAGAGAAATGCAGTGACTTGAAGACGAGGCCCCATTTGTACGCGCTCAGGCCAAATATGCAACAGCTTATGACAACGTAAGGATTAGGCATCATTTCACCAGTGACGGCAAACGACTTTGTGCACCCGCAGTACCTGTCTTGAAGCGAGACGGATTAGTGCGACTGTGACGGCAATTACAAATAACTTTCAGCACCCTTTTGGAGTCAGTGCATTACCATCAGCCGAAGATTTATGAACTGTTGGCCGGGCTTGGTGGAGGTCAGAGATCTCTAATGTGGTCTTGATTCATGCATACTAACAAATGTATGTAGACGCAGTGTTTAGAGGACTGCTCACCAAGGGTTTTACAAGGTTCGTCGACTGCCTATTTAAATCATTCAAGCACATTCAATATTTCAAAAAGATGGCGGACAGCGTGATGCAGTCGGGTCTTTTTAAAGTCATGGCAGGGTTTTTCTGGAGTCATCTTGATGACGGGGATCGGCGACATGCAACATCTGCCTATCCTCGAACGGGTTCTACAGCGGTTGCAGGACAGTGGTGTGCTATTCCGAAAAGACAAGTGTGTTTTATTTCAACCATAGTTCTTTTCCACGTCATTTTAGGTGAGGAAGTGAAAGTGGCCTGACTCAAAGCTGAAGACTCTCCTGGTGATTCAAACCAAACACATAAGCAGCAACTCCGCTCGTTTCCAGGTCTAATAGACTATTATGGGATATTTATTTCCCAACTTTCAACGGTGGCAGCAACCCATGACTACACTGCTGCTGGCAGATGCACCAAGGAAGTGGGACAAGCAGTGCGACGAACAACCTAAGAAGGTGAAGCAACTGTTGACTTGAGCAGAATTACTTGCTCACCACGATGCTAGTCGGCCTTTTATAACTGGCGTCTTGTGCCTCAGCTGATGGGGTCGGAGCAGTCATGTCATATGTCTGCCTAGATTGCATACGACCAGGCCCATAGCCTACGTCTGTTGCACTTTGAACTCTGTTGAAAGGAACTACAACGCACTAGAGAAAGAGGGCTCGACTTTAATTTGTTGACCACTAGAAAAAAAATTAAAGCCGTTTGCAACTCCCTGTAACGCCGAATTAGAGCGCAGCTCTTGAGGAGGAGGGAAGGCACGGGGGGGGGTCACGTGACCTCGGGGAGGGGGGGTCACGTGGCCTGGGGGTCACGTGACCTCGAGGAGGAGGGGGCGGATTTTCCCCGCTAAATTTAGCGGGGAAAATTTTCCGCTAAATTTAGCGGGAAAATTTTCCGCTAGATGTAGCGGGGAAAATATTCCGCTAAATTTAGCGGGGAAAATTTTCCGCTAGATTTAGCGGGGAAAGTTTCCCGCTAGATTTAGCGGGGAAAATTTTCCGCTAGATCTAGCGGGGAAAATTTTCCGCTAGATTTAGCGGGAAAATTTCCCGCTAGATTTAGCGGGAAAATTTTCCGCTAGATTTAGCGGGGAAAGTTTTCCGCTAGATCTAGCGGGGAAAATTTTCCGCTAGATTTAGCGGGGAAAATTTTCCGCTAGATTTAGCGGGAAAATTTTCCGCTAGATTTAGCGGAGAAAATTTTCCGCTAGATTTAGCGGGGAAAATTTTCCGCTAAATTTAGCAGGGAAAATTTTCCGCTAGATTTAGCGGGGAAAATTTTCCGCCAGATTTAGCGGGAAAATTTTCCGCTAGATTTAGCGGGAAAATTTTCCGCTAGATTTAGCGGGAAAATTTTCCGCTAAATTTAGCGGGGAAAATTTCCCGCTAGATTTAGCGGGGAAAATTACCCATCATGCACCGCGCGGTTACGCCGACGGCGACGCCGACGCGCGACGGCGACGGCGACGCCGCTCAAGCCAGAAACGGGCGCCTAAGAGCTGCGCTCTAAAAAAGTGAATGCCGTTTACAACTCCCTGTAACGCCCGAATTAGAGCGCAGCTCTTGAGGAGGAGGGGAAGGCACGGGGGGGGGGGTCACGTGACCTCGGGGGAGGGGGTCACGTGGCCTGGGAGTCACGTGACCTCGAGGAGGGGGATTTTCCCCGCTAAATTTAGCGGGGAAAATTTTCCGCTAAATTTAGCGGGGAAACATTTCCCGCTAGAGCTAGCGGGAAAAATTTTCCGCCAGATTTAGCGGGGAAAATTTTCCGCTAGATTTAGCGGGGAAAATTTTCCGCTAGATATAGCGGGGAAAATTTCCCGCTAGATTTAGCGGGGAAACGTATTTAGCGGGGAAAATTTTCTGCTAGATTTAGCGGCGGAAAATTTCCCGCTAGATTTAGCGGGAAAAATTTTCCGCTAGATTTAGCGGGGAAAGTTTTCCCGCTAGATTTAGCGGGAAAAATTTTCTGCTAGATTTAGCGGGGAAAATTTCCCGCTAAATTTAGCGGGGAAACTTTTCCGCTAGATTTAGCGGGGAAAATCTTCCGCTAGATTTAGCGGGGAAAATTTTACGCTAGATTTAGCGGGGAAAATTTTCCGCTAGATGTAGCGGGGAAGATTTTCCGCTATATTTAGCGGGGGAAAATTTTCCGCTAGATATAGCGGGAAAAATTTTCCGCTAGATATAGCGGGAAAAATTTTCCGCTAGATTTAGCGGGGACAATTTTCCGCTAGATTTAGCGGGAAAAATTTTCCGCTAGATTTAGCGGGGAAAGTTTTCCGCCAGATTTAGCGGGGAAAATTTTCCGCTAGATTTAGCGGGGAAAATTTTCCGCTAGATTATAGCGGGGAAAATTTTCCGCTAGATTTAGCGGGGAAATTTACCCATCATGCACCGCGTCGGTTGCGCGACGCCGACGGCGACGGCGACGCCGCCTGGCCGGAAACGGGCGCCTAAGAGCCGCGCTCTAAAAAGTCAGGGACAAGTACTGGCGTTGTACGTGTCGCCACTAGCTGGCTACAATGGTGGTTTCTCATACTGTTTTTCTATCAGTATGACCTGGTGTACAAGATGTCTAAAGACAATGCAAAGCCTGACTACTTTTTGAGACTGCCACTCCTAACAGTGGACAAAGAGGAACAGGAGCATGAGGTAGACTCGCTTTTCGCCTCTGGTTGAACTGTCAAGCTGTCGCATACAAAGATGTTAAGCATTCTGCGAAAGACTCACCGCCGTATTCATAAACATTCCCCTACTCCACTCCAAACTCGACTCGACTTGAGTGGAGTATGGACGCGCGACTCCACTCGAAGCGCCATTGGTATTCACAGACGCGAATCGGCACTCACTCGAACTCGAGATTCCGATCTCCACTCCAACAAGCTTGAGGACGTCTGGGAGCGAGACTATAGCCAAACGTTTTATTCAAAACACCATTTTCACGTGAAAAATAAATATATTCGTTCGTGTTATCTAAAAACGTGTACCATACAAACATCGAATTAGTGAACTACGAAGTTTTATCAAGGCAGCGTAAAGTTTAGACGTGTTTGAGCGATAAAACGGACAAAGTCGTTATCTTGTCTGGCAACATGCGCATTCGCTGGCTGCGTCAGCTGCGTCCTGCGTCTTGTCGTTCTCCGTTCCCTCGTCGATAGTCCTCGATCTTGTCCCTCGGTCTTTGTTGCTATCGCCGCCTCGTTGTCTTCCGTGCAGCCCTGCTTCGTCGCCTCGCCGCCTCGCACGACGAATCATGGAGGACCCCAACGGCAACGACTCGGAAATGGCCGATACCGAAGAGCGGGCAGGGGTTCGTTTTATCGTATACTGCGGAGGAGAAGGCGCTCCTCCAAGGCGCTCCTCACAAATCTCTGCGACAGCGACAGGGCAAGAGACCGGCCAGTGCTGTCGCTGCCTCCGGCCGCAATGTTTGAGGCGATGGTGCGAGGCACTGAAGGCGATGATAATCACGCCCGCTGGAACGACGTGCCAGGTAACTGGGGGCTTTTGGATTGGGATAAATTTGCACCAACATGTCGAGGATGGGTACTGTGAGCCGTAACATGTCTACTCGTATTTGCTACTCGTATCATTTTAACAATGAACCTGGAACAAAAAAAAAAAAGGCACCCAAGCCTTTTTTTTTATTGCTCGGCAACATCTACACTATTGTACATATCTTCGAGGTTTCAAAATTGAAAATGCGAGCAGTGGGTCGCGACGTAGTACTGATAGTACTGTGAATTGAAACCAAAACTAGTGGTTAATACACCTGTTGCAAAGCGTACAGCGCCATGACGGCAGAGAATTTTGGGAAGACTCTGTACAGATCACGTGCCTTCTCGTTGCGCTTCCGCGACATCGAGTGAGTCGCGGCAGCTGCCGCCAGCAGCAGTCGCAGCCATCCGCCCTTCCGCCAAACCGTCGTTGGCGGCATACCGTATCTGTGGCAGTGTAAGCGAGCGCATGTCGACAGGTGAAGCTATTCACTTATTTAAATACTTTATTCATCGCAACTTACCTTCACGTCTTGCAATGTCACCGAATCCACTTATTTTGCACCGCAACCGTGGCACAGTTCGACTAGGTTCAACGAAGCGTTTGTGTAGCAATCGATGGAGCCAGTGCAAAGGAGAGGGATGAGAAGGGGCAACCTCGCAAAAGATAGCCAATAAGATACCTTCTCTTGCATTTCCGTGCACCTGCTTGCGTATGCCACATGGTAGCGGGAGGAAGGACGATGGCAGAACAGCACAACACATGAGTCTCAAACACAGCTGTGGGGGCTTGGAGACCCTATATAAACACGAACCTCTGCGCAATAAATTTCATCTGTGTTTGAGACTTGCGTGTTGTGCTGTCACTCTTTTCCCTAGTCTCGGGGTTTTCGCCTTAAATTTTTGTTAAATTTTCACCACCTTGTTTGTGCCCCAACTTTTTGTTCTCTGCTGCAAGTTAGCGACAAGCTTGCACACATTTGCTCTTAACAAAGTGTCTGCCATAACAACCGTCTGAGTGTACACATGTTGTGGTGTCCCCTTTGAGGAAGGTTTACATAGTGCAGTTACTCTTGTTTGTTTCTCGGATAGGAATTTGATCCCATCAGCCGTCTGACATGGCAAGGTCTGTCGTTAACCAACTGAACAAAACATGCTATTGGGGCAAAATCGCATGTAGTCAAAGCACGACGTGAAGTTGAAGCAGAGGGACACAAATTATATGATAATGCGACCGTAAACTATCCACAGTGCTAGAAGTGGTGCAGAGCATAACCCATCGGACAAGCTCTGTAGTTTGCCAACGCCTAGCTTTGAACATTTCTGCGAAAGGCCCATGTGGCTGTTGGGTCTCCTCCTCTGTCTACTTGCTCTTCCCCTAGCACTCACAGTGCCAATGTGTTCTGCATGCCCAGATGCTCCTGAGCCGTCCGCCTCACCTCTCCAAGAAAGCAGCGTTGGAGCTGCGTGTGCGACTCCGCCGGCAAGGGGTATTACTTGCCCCCGTGCTGAGCTGCCAAGCGGGGCATCCAGAAGAGCTGGAAACCGCATCGCAGCATTGGAGCGGATCATGGCTCCCGAAAAGGATGCCCGTGTCGACATCCTCGAGAGGGAAGATCGGCGGAAAGAGGCGCAACATTTAATGGAAATGCGCATACTGCGAAACAAACTTTTCGAGCAGCGACGGCGCGGACGGGCAGAGTTCCAGCTGCTCCAGCTGGAGAGAGAGATAAAGTTGGAGCAGCTGGCAGCCCTGCGCTGCAAGCAACAAGGGTGTGGCAACCACAATTAAATTTGGGTTCTTTCAGTTTAGTAGCATTCTGAGGATTTACTTATTTATTTTAATTATGTGCGCTACATTGTAGTCAAACGGTAGAACCAAATGTGTTTTGCATATTCGGAAGTTGAATGAAACAGCACACTAGAATTGAAGGAAAGGGCAGGTCTTTCGTTAGCTTTGTGCTAGCGACAAGTCTCCCAGAATATGTTTGAGTGACCAAATACCCAGAATTTGATTTAAGAATCACTTTATTCGAGCGCTTACTACTGGATTCGTGTCCGAGTATTTGCACGAGCCAGTGACGGGTCAAGAACGGAGTACAAGCTGGAGAGGAGAAATAGGACGGAAGCTTTAAGTGGAGAGGAGGTTTCTCCTCTCCACCTCAAGCTTCTGTCTGCTTCCTCCTCTCCAGCTTGTACACTATTCTTGACCTGTCATTGACTATAAACATGTGCTTCTGCTTGAATATCCCTATTGGAAGCACAGTGCGATGATCTGTGTGCGTTTCAGCGAGCCGTTGATTGTGTCGACAGGGTCTGGAGGTGATGGCAGTACATGAGGGCGCAGCCGCCTCCGGCGTCGGGGGACTGGTGGAGAGGGTAGAGCGGGTGGGCATGGCTCTTTTCGCAGCCGGGCCAGGTTGTGCAGTGCAGCACAGGCGGTGATGATGAGGGCTGACCGTTCCGCCTTGTACTGCAGCCGCATGTCCAGGCATGGGAAGCGTCGCTTGAACACTCCAAATGCCCGTTCGACCGAGTTCCTTGTTTTTAGGTGAGCTGCTTGGTACCTATGTGGTGCAGCATTGGTAATGGAAGCAACGTCGTAAGATAAAGGTCTTCAGGTGTAAAAATCGCCACTGCTGCAACCATCAGTATGGTTCAGTAACCTGTACAGTACGGCCCATTCGTGCTAGCTGCATTTTCTATTGCTTGCCAGAGGCTACTGTTCTGCATACAGTGTGGTTTTGGCTGGTGTTTTCTACATTACCGTCTTAATTTAAGTTCTTGGCCCTAGTCAAATTCTAGTGACAAAGAGCAACAATTGACACCGACTAACTGTGAAGAACAACAAATGTTCTCGAGGAAAAAAAAAGACAAAACTAAAATGTTGTTTGCTACATACTTTTGAAAAAAAATTTGTCCACAGGAAGTGAATAATGCCAGATTTTGTTTTGCCATACAAAGGCCCAAAGGTCATGAATCTAGCTGTGACAAAGATTTGCAGAACTAATAGTAACCAATAGGAACACTGGCTACTGCATCACTTCTTGTTAGCTGTTCTGAACTTCATGCCATTATTTCTTCAAACAAAGTAGTACGTACCTGCCCTTTGGGCTGTTGGCTACACCTGGGCTGGCCAGGGGCGTCAGAAGAAATGACATGCAGGCATAGCCTGCATCTCCGAGCAGCAGGCCAGGGATGCGCTGATTCTCGTACAGGACCCTTGCACGACTGTTGTCGAATATCCTGCTGTCATGCACGGAGCCCGGCCACCTAGCAACAAGGTCAAAAAACTGCAGCTGGGGTCCTGTGATGGCCTGTGGATAGGAAGGAGCAGTACAGGGATGAGCAGGTTGCCATGATATGAACACAGAAGTGCTCAAGCTAAAATTTCTACTGTGATTGGTATATTTTTGACAAAGTGCATCTGCAAGCTTCGGAAATTAACTAGCACTTGAGTTCTCGCAGTTTTATGTGACGTAAGCTTCAATGTGGCGTAATGCCTAGGTTTTTCAGGCGGTATAATAGAACAGAATTTGAGCACGGGATAAAATCTCCCTAATATTTTCTTCGAAAAGTATAATTCAAGGGGAAAATACTATAAAACATGAGCGTTTGCTATAAAATAACAAAAGCCATCTCGGCACCCAATCAAATGTATGTTTCCAAACACATAATACATAATTCTTGGTTTTGAACCCTCTCTAGCTGGCCCACCACCACTCTGCACTGTCGCAGAGTGCAGATCTCTTCACAAGTTCTAGTATATATCAGTCACAATATCGCCGAGCTTTCACGTGCGACGCCGCGTCTTGGCGTGCCGTTGTTTTCAACTTTTTCGCTGTCGCTAACAGCACAAACAGAAGTGAACTTACCTGCACGTTGAGGGAGAAGAACCCCTTCCTGTTCCTGAAGACTTCCCCATTGGGACCGCCAGGTCCCTTTATTTTGACGTGGGTGCAGTCGATGCACCCAGTCACACTGGGGAACTTCCCGATGTTGTAGAAATCCCGCATGACATCGTCGCAGTCGCCCTCCGGGAAATCGACGAGGCGGGGGAAGAGAGTCTCGGCGATGACCCGGGAGACACGCTCGATTACGCGGCACACCGTCGGCTGCGATACGTTTACGAGGTCGCCCGTAACTACTTGAAAAGTCCCGGCGCCATAAAATCTCAGCGCTACGAGGAGCTGGAGCATCGGGGACAGTGGCAAGCCGCGACTGCTCTCGTTTGCTTCCAGCGGCAGGCACTGGAGGAGGCTTACGACCGTCGATTTTGTAAAACGATATCGCACCAGGAACTCCCAGTCGTTGAAATGCTCCAGCGGATTGAGCCGGTCCCGGCAACGTCGTCTCGGCACATCGACGTCCTGGTCGGGGTCTCGGTCGTCATGAAGAACTTCGTCCGTTCTCAACAAGAAGTCGACGAAGTCGGCGAACGATGCGTCGGCCGCCATGACACTGAACGCACTCGAGTGACTCGAGTGGCCGTTCAAGGTAGCTCCGGCGCAGACTCGAGATCTCGAGTAAATTTTGGAGTTTCGAGTGGAGATTTTGGAGTCGAGTGGAGTTTCGAGTGGAGATCTGTTTATGAATCGCAAAACCACCCTCAAGTCGAGTTTCGAGTCGAGTTTCGAGTCGAGTAGCGTTTAAGAATACGGCGGTCAGTCCTCACCCAAGTAGCGGAATTCACAGCAGCGCGCTGGCCAAATGCACTAAGCGACCCAGCATTGATATCATTCTACGACCGCAGAACAAAGCTGTCTCTTTAACAAGAATGTATCATGTGGGGGATGGGAGTAATTGTACCTTCATCGCTGCAGCGTGATGTGTTGCAGGAGCTTCACAAAGGACAGCAAGGATTGACATGGTTGAAGGACTTGGCACGCAGTTATATGTGGTGGGCTTCGCCGGACCATTAGATAGATCAGCTGATTCAAAGCTGCACAGAGTGTCCGCAACAGTCGAACAATCGCGACGCAGCACCGAGTCAGAAGTGGGTCAGCCGATCAAGACGTGGTAAAGGGTCAATGTCGACTTTGCTGGCCGTTCCAGGGTTGCACCTGCTTGGTGGTAGTGGACGCCCATTCCAACTGGCCGGAGGTATACACTAAGCAGTCTACAATCATGTTGGCAACGGCGCAGAAGGTGCGACACCCATTCAAATGGTTCGAGCCAACCCACACGCTTTGTGTCTAGTGAGTTCCAAAATTTCGTAAAACCCAGCAGATTGCAGCACATCACATTAGATCCCTACAAATCGTCAACGAAATAAGTACCTCGAACGGTATGTACAATCGCTTAACGAGGAAGTTACGAACATTCTGAAGGCCAAGCGTCCTTGTGATAGCCAAGGTTTTATTTTCGCACAAAAAAATACATTACACACTGCTCCAAGCGAGTCACCTTCTGCTACAATGCTAGGTCGAAGGATCCGATCTAAGCTCGGATTGTTGAAGCCCTTGCTACAAAACGTTTTCGAAGCCAGTCTCTGCCAACTGGCTTTGACCGACTACAGCATGTGGAAAATTCCGTGCTGGTGCGCAACTACTAAGGGGTGGCTCCCATTAGACCTATTTCCATTTTAACCTCCTCGTTTTGAACCTTTCCGTCTCAACCCGGCTCAAAACGACCTTCTCGTTTTACCTTTTCCCAATATGACTTATCCCGAAACAACCTTTCTCTTCGACTATCGTTCGTTATCAGTTGCGTCGGTTTGTTTGTATTGTTTGTTATAAGTTGAGTCGGTTCGAGTGTCAATGTCTGTTCTCCTTGCTGATCTCATTTCGCCCTCTTTGAAAACAACCTTGGAGATATGGCACCGTAAGATAAACTTTATAGCTTCATTGATGGGATCAAACGAGATAATGCCTTGATAAGGATATCTTTGAAGCAGCTTGCAAATAGTGATGCCGTGCAGGTCAGGGAGCAGAAGTAAGTCAGCAAGGACCACAAACTATCAGGAATGGGAACGTCGCCTTTGTGATGAGGCTATTTCCATCTTCGACTTTCTCAACAAGGCGATGGAATATGATGGTCTATGATGTTTTTACTCTGTGAGCGAGGACTCAGTGTTTGAAATTGTAAGTAAATAAAGTTGCAATCATACGCCTGTAACTTTTCTGATTTATCGCTCTCCAAAATGTCTAGTTCGCAATTAGGGTGTTAGAATAACCCACGCAAGCGCTTTGGGTAACTTTGAAAAAGCGTGGTGGTATAAACACTATGGCGACGCTAATTTTAGCTTACCCAAAGTGCTTGACTACGGTATTCTAAGAATCCCTTATTGTTAAAAGTGCGACACTGTTGGCGCGATCAAGCGATTGTCGGTGTTTGCTGTTTGTCACATAAAATAAAAAGACTTCCATCAAAATTATTGGTGTCTCTAGAAGTGCTCATCTAAGCCACTAACCTAAGCGGTACAATTTGGTATTTTCTAATACTATTTTTATGTAAAATTCGAATAATCGCCAACGTCGTGTTCGCGGTAACATTATAGTGCAGTGTACAGTGCTAATCACACTTGTCTATAACGCGCGAGCGTGCGGCTTTCTCCGGGGAGCGCTAGACTGGTGGCATTCGCGGAAACTAAGCTAGTCACGTGGCGCAACATGGAACGGCCCGCTCGAGGGGTGTCCTGCCCACTCTATCAGCTTGATAAGCGATAAAAGTAAAGTGCTTTATGATATATTTTTGTTTTTTGATGACGACATCGTTGATACGCCTTCATGCTTTAGTTTGTTTATTGTTCGAGCAATGATGTTTGTAAAAAGCGTGCGAGCAGCCTTCCGCGTTCGCCGCCAGCTGATAGAGTGGGCAGGACACCCCTCGAGCGGGCCGTTCCATGTTGCGCCACGTGACTAGCTTAGTTTCCGCGAATGCCACCAGTCTAGCGCTCCCCGGAGAAAGCCGCACGCTCGGGCGTTATAAACAAGTGTGATTAGCACTGTACATAGTCCGTTTCGCAGCTGCACGTTTGGGGGACCATCTTGGAAGAAACGCTTAAAGTGGTTCAAGCGGGAATATATTACGTTGCAACTTCTCTGAAAGGTTTGTGTATTTTAAGAGTCCGTTGACATGCGAACATATTTCAGAACATACTCCTAAGTTGAAAAGGTGCGCACAGCAGGGTTAGAACGATTAAGACTTTTCGCGAAGAGGTTGAGATTTGCAGGGCCTAATACAAATAAGTTGAAATAAGACGCGTTCAAACGCAAAGGCTGTTTTGGCTACGAGCCCAGATAAGAAGGGCATTTCGAGAACGGGTTGGAACGGGAAAAGTTATGGCATGTGATTAATCAAACAATTATAAAAGAAGCGGTAGCCAATGGCTGGAAACTACGTGGAATGCGTTTAATATATAAATGCAGAGAAAACAAAAACAACATTGTAATATCGCCCAATAACGGTAGCTTAAGTTTTATACGGATTAGTTATGTAGATAGTAAAGCGGAAAATGGGAGAATGGGCAGAAGATATGCCAAAAAGTGGTGAGCTCCAAAACGGACCTCGGTTATGTATAGAAGACTAGAAGATAATTTGCTCCTCGCCAGACAATGAATAGAAATATCAATTATGAACCAAACTTCTTTATGGTAAGCTTTTTTGGAGATCAATGGAGCGTACAATAATGTGAGCCAGAAAAAACAATCTGGGTTCAGCTGAAGAAGTATAACTTAGATGCAAATTTGGTTTGATTTTTTTCAGCAGGTGCACACAGACCATAATGTAATTATCATATGAAAATCAGAAACTACACCACCCGCAATAATGAAAAGAAAGATTAGACAGGGTTGTCTACTGTCACCTCTGCACTTCATGCTATCGCCACGCGCGTCGGCGAGCGAGCGCGTGCGTGGCCGAGTGGTTATCGCTCTTGACTTTCGTGCGGAGGCCCAAGGCTTTTATTTATTCTTTCAGTTCCCTGTTCTGGTAAATTCGAGAACCCTGTTGCTTGTTTAAGGTCCGAATGTTCAAGTTGCCGAACCTTCTACGCCGAATATTCCAGAAACCCACGCGGGTACATAAGGGACTCCGCATGGCGAGCCGGAGTCAGCCTGACCCCAGCGTTCGATCCTGCTGTTTTGCCGCCGTCGACACCTGCGACGCTATACTTTATTTTGTATAGGCAAACCTGCAATGCTGTTTGGTTTGGCGCCATCTAGCGACTGAAGCTAAGAAAGTATTGGGTACCCCTGGGAGTGGCGGCTGCATTGTTCAAACGTCAGCTTTTACTCTCGGTGGCGCCGCCTAGCCTAGTGTCTGAAGCAAGAAATGCCGGCATCCCCAGGAAGCCGTGATCGCGTAATATGCCAGTACAGCCGAAGCTACGGCGCTGGCGGGCCAATGGGAACGCGGACTGCGTATCACCGGAGCGCGCCTCTACTCCGACGAAGTATCAGGCTTTTTCGCTGCGTCATGCTCCAATAAGGTGTGCGTTGCGCTCGTGAGCACGTCGCGCATTTCTGGAAGCCTTCGGCACGCAATCTGGGGCTTACTCGTTCACGCCTCTTTCCGCGTTACAACGGAGGCAGGGTATAACCATGCGGCTACTCACTCTGCCAGCGCCGCCTGGCTGTTGCCGGCTTTCGCTGACCCAAGTTCACAAGTTCGCCCCATTAAACGTTTCGTTTGCTTAAAAAAAAAAGCATAGCAAGTCAAACAAAATATTAGAAAAATACAGAGGCTGACAAAGCACAGTCATAGCGTTGCACGGCGTCACAGGTCACAGTCTGTATCGTGAGTAGTACGGCTAGAGACGCATGACGTGGACGGCTTTAGGTCACGGTGGGCGGCGAGTTGAAATTCTTGTTCCGTCAGGCATCCCTTCGCAGTTCAGCTTCCCGGAGGCGACGAAGTACCTTGAATGGTCCAAAGTACCGTTTCAGCAGTTTCTCACTGAGGCCGTGGCGACGGATGGGCGTCCACATCCACACCCTGTCTCCGGGCTTGAAGTGGACGTCCCTGCGATGAATGTTGTAGCGGCTCGCGTCGACGCGTTGCTGGTCTTGAATCAGGAGTCGGGTGAGCTGGCGGACTTCTCCGTCCCGTTGAGCAACCACCTGGGCGTCGTCGCTCTCATCGTCAGCTGGCTCATAGGGCATCATCGCGTCGAGCATAGTCGTTATTTTCCGACCATGTACCAGCTGGAAAGGTGTGAATCCAGTGGTCTCTTGAACCACCGTGTTGTAGGCGAGCATGACGTAGGGCAACACCTTGTCCCACGACTTGTGCTGTACGTCGACGTACATAGAGATCATGTCGGCGATTGTCTTGTTGAGTCGCTCCTTTAGCCCATGCGGTCTGCGGGTGGCACGCAGTGGTGCGACGGTGGCTGGTGTAACTGAGCCGAAGGATTTTTCGGTCAGCTGTGCCATGAACGATGATACAGGGTCTGTAATGAGGACTTCGGGGGCGCCGTGCCGGAGGACAATGGACGCGATGAAAAACTTGGCCACTTCAACAGCCATACCTGATGGAAGGGCTTTCGTCTCGGCGTACCGTGTGAGAGAATCGGACGCGACGACTATCCATCTGATCTTTTACGTCGATGGTGGGAAAAGGACCAAGTAGATCCATTCCGATCTGCTGGAACGGTGCGGTCGGGGGAGCAATCGGCTGCAGGAGGCCTGCTAGGTTCGTCGGCGGTTTCTGGCTTCGCTGGCACTCGTGGCACGATCGTGTGTAGACGCAAAAGGTTTTCGGTAGCTTGGGCTAGTAATACCTTTCATGAATGCCGGCCAGCGTACGGCTGTAACCAAGGTGTCCAGACGTCCGGTCGTCGTGGCAGGCTTAGAAGATCTCCGCTCTTAGGTCGGTAGGGATTACCAGCAACCATGGCGAGCTATTGTCTCAGAACTTCTCCTTGAAAAGTACACCTTGTCGGAGGACGAAAGTCGGCAGGGTTCTCGAGAAGACACGGGGGATAGTACCCCCTCGTCCTTCCAGGTGCTCGAATAGCTCGCGCAACTCAGGATTGTCTCTTTGACGTAGTGAAATGTCGTCGTGGTTCCCTGCGCTTAGGAAGCACTCGTCGTCATCGTCGTCGCTGCTACCGGGAGATGTCTTGACAGGGGCTCTGGGCAGGCGGTAGGTGTCGCTGTGCTTACAGCCTGACTTGTAGACCACAGTCACGTTAAACTCCTGCAACCAGAGACTCCATCGAGCGAGGCGTCCTGACGGGTCCTGAGGTTCGCAAGCCAGCAGATCGATTGGCGGTCCGTGACTACGCGAAACGGGCTCCGTACAAGTAGGGAGGAAACGTCGTAATTGCCCAGACGACCGCAAGGCATTCTTTCTCGGTCGTGGAGCAATTCTCTCCGCCTTGGACAGTGTCCAAGTTGCGTAGGCGATGACTCGCTCGGTGCCTTCTTGCACTTTCTCCACACGTTGGTCTTTCTTGGCGCAGCTTTTTCTGGGCGGACATGCGCCCGATCTTCCTGGCGTCGGGAATACTGCGGCGCTAGAGAGTTCACGTCGGGGAGGCGCCATGTACGGAGGCGGGGCTGGTGGTGCTCGTCGGACCATTGCGGCTTAGCTTAGAACGGGCAGGCTCTTCCGGTGCCGCCATGGTGGCAGGAGGCTCTGGTTGGATCGCCCGCTGAACTTCTTCGCAGAGAGCTTCGGCTATTGAGAGCAAAGCCGGCTTGTTGGCAGCAGGCAGGAGCTTCCTGAGCTCTTCTCGGACGACGTCGCGAATGATCTCGCGAAGTCCAGTCAGGCTGGAGCCGTGGTCGAATACCGATGGCGAGGGGGCAGCTACACCGGGGTGCCGCTAGTAGTGAGTTGCCCTTGCAAGGATGGCACGCTTCATGTTCGTCTCCTCGGTGAGCTGAACTACGAGGTGATGCCCAATGGAACAAGAACGGCATCTCGCCGCCCATCACTACCTGAAGTCGTCCACGTCGTGCGCCTCAAGCCGTACTACGCACGATAAGACTGTGAACTGTGATGCCGTGCAACGCTTGATGGGACTGAGCTTTGCCCAGTCTCCGTATTTTCTTTTATTTTCTTTGTCTTGCTCTGTTCTATTTTTCCCTTTCACCTGGCATCGAGACGATGTTCCTTTTAAAAAAGGGGAGTAATGCCACGCGCGTCGGCGAGCGAGCGCGTGCGTGGCCGAGTGGTTACCACGCTTGAATTTCTTGCTGAGGCCCAAGTTTCGATTCCTAAGAGTTCCGTGCCTTTTATTTATCCGTTTAGCTTCATGTGCTGGTAAATTCTAGAACCCTGTTGCTTGTTCGAGGTCCCAATGTTCTAGCCGCCGAACCTTCTGCGCCGAATAGGGAGGTAAGAATGCAGGAAAAATCAACTCAAACAATATGCGGGACACAAAAGAGGATATAAGAAAGGAAAATGTTCTTGTCAAATCACTGGGAAGTTCCTTACTGTCTGAGGCGACAACGGGAGTTTTGAGGACGAGGACGTATAGGGCTAAATTTGAGGAGACAGGCGCATTATGTGCCGCCTTCCATAATGAGAGCGAGACACTAGAGCGTTTGGTTTTGAAGTGCACGGGGCTTTGCCGTGCACTCCCTGAAGGGGTAACAGGTTTGGCCGGGGCCCTGGGTTTCCCTGGCGACGAAGGAAGGATGGAAGAGAAAAGTATTACAGTCACAAAGAGGCGATTAGAAGACTTGTGGAAATTATCTAGGAAAAATTGAATGATGCATAACTTACTAGCAGAGCTGGGGACAGCCGGGAAAGAGGAAAATTGGGACTCTCTTCCGCATGGCTCTGGCCTAAAGTCTCAACGCCGTCCCCCACTGGGTCCGGTGCTGGGGCAACGCCAAAAAGTTTGACAAGAGTAGAATTTGCTACTCTCTCGCCGGGGAAAAGAGGTTTTGGTGATGTTTTTTTGTTTTTTTGCTCGATCCCGTAAAGGTCATCCTGGTGATATCCCAAACTGCCTGGTGTTAGTTAGGGGAGAAACTAGGCTTAGAATGGCGGGGGAATCGTACGTTTGTCTTTTTAGACTTGGGCTAGGTGGCGCAAGCTACCGCCCATTACAAAGGCTATAGCCATTAACATCCATCTAACATCCATCCATCTGGTTTAATAAGAAGTGCGATTTGGAAATGGGTGAAAAGTGGACAGGTTCAAACGGGAATGTCATTTAGAGAAGGTGTTGATACGGGGCGGGATTAAGCGGGAAAATCGTTTCTGGAATGGGTCGAAAAGGGACGGATTCAAACTGGAATAGGCTGTTTCGGACTACACCCTCGAGAAGTTGGTTCCAGCAAGATCACCAATGAAAAAATTCCTGTATCTTTTCAGTTCTGCGTGAGAACGTCAACTGGAGGCCACACCTGAAACTGACATCTAGACCAGTTTCTCGCTAGAAAAGAAATCGCCTCCAGTCATCCTCCTGAGGACTGGTTGATGACTGCATCGACTTCTAGCAGCACACCGGAAGGTGCCCCAGCTCTGCCAGTGCAGCAGTGCCGTTATTCGTGGGGCATTCATAGACCAAGAAACTATTATAGCACATGAGTAAGGAGCTCATTTTAACTATTGTACCACTCGTGGTTAACTGTGTATGTTTCACTCTTGTTTGTGAGCTAATTGCCTAATGAAAAGGAGATGTGGACTCCTCGTGCACCCACCACGTCACAACCTCGTGCCACCCACCAGCGCCCCTGGTGACATAAAGGGAGGACGTCCCCGTCGGATGTTCGAGAAGCTTTTATGGCTTGAGCAGTTCTGCCTCGTACTGCGCTTTACTCTTTTTTTTTCTGTGTTTTGTTCGAATAAAACATTACTGAAAACGTAACAGTAGTCTTATATTTTGAGTGGATGTAATTTTGAAAAAGACAAGTTCAATAGAACGTGATATCACTGAACCTAATAGCGTCACTATTCGCTAGCGTATTTATCCACGAATGTGTTCACGATTTATCAAATAATTGCAATTTAGAAAAAGTCCTAGTTTCTTAATTTCCTGCCCAATATCGTTGCGCAGCCCATCTAATTGCACTCTACATCATTTATCATTTTTCGGTCTGCCATGTTGGCCAATAGACTCGCAAAAAGACTAAAATTTATTTTGTGGAGAACATGGTCGAACAATATTCGGTACCGTTATTTCAAGGTAGCTGAAACAAATCAAATATGTACTGGTGCATGGAATGACGGCGCACGGGGTGTTTCAATCATGGGCCGGAGTCATTGTTAGAACAAGTAAGCAGCGTGCGCCAAGAACCCATACCCAGACTTATTTTTTTGAAATGTAAAATTTTGATACAGTTTTCATTCTTTTACAATCAGGTTTTGGCGTATGGCTATGGGGTGAACATTGTTAGACATTTCCACTCAATTTAGGTTATAACAAAAACTGCCAGGATTGCCTCTGTGTCCGCCGCGGAATTAATTATGTAACTTTACGTAGTTAAAACCAATTTAGAGTGCATTAGAATGAGTCTTTCAGAGAATATGTTTCGGTGTGCCTAAATTGCCTTTTAATTGTATACTTTGCGGATAAGTTATCGCTCGCCTGACCTTACTGTAACAATAAAAGTCACTTTAGCATCTGCTACTATGAGCAAACCATCACCACATTCTCGTTGTCGCAGCTACTACATACGGGGTTTTATTTTAATTAAAACAGACTAAAAGCGGGTGAGAGTTAGACGAGTCCCACCTTTGTTTTTTACATATCAGGTACCTTGTACTTTAGAAAAAAGGATAATAGGCAAGGAAATTTAACTAATTAGATAAATATTATTAATTAACTTTCAAAGGAGTGTTTTATGCGTCAAGTTGCAAATTAAGCCTTGACTACAACTACGATTAGAAGCCAAAGCAGTTTGTACATTTTGCAAACGTTTTATAGCTTTTTTTAGATAAAAATGTATCTATATTTCCGTATTTTCAGATAAAAATGTATAGTTTCGTTTTTAATGCGACGAAGAATGGCACACAAAAAGAGCGCCGCAAGCCCTGTCCACAATGACATACTGGAAGAGTGACGCAGTCGTTTCAATCAAGTCGTGATTATCTCAGCAGCGTTTCATTGGTGGGTACGCTGACGACACAAATGATGACGTTAGTGAAACGACTACGTCACTCTTTATGAGGTAGTACATTGTATTGCATCAATATTTGTTTCAGATCGGAGAAATCGTGCCGATGCCACCTTGTCCCAGCGGACATCTGTGAGGCATCGGATGGGTCACGTACTTTCTTACACACGTCACTCTTAAACAGTAATCAATTACTATCTAAATTCTTTTTGTATAAAAGTGTTTAGTATGATTATTTGACTACTCTAGAAGAAAAGGTAACTGGCTGTTACTCGAAAAAGTGACCGTAACGTTTTCGCTTATTACAAATTTTGAAAATTAATAGTTCTTTAGCCGGACGGAAAACGAATCTTTTCTACCGTTAATTATTGGCATCACCGCATTATAAACTAGCCATGTTCTTAACCTAACAATTTTAAGAAACCTTTCTCTTCACGAAGATTTGGTTCGAGGATTCCTTGGTAGAAACTTGTGCAAACAAAGGGCACAAGTAAAAAGGAGACGGGAAATATAGAACTGTTACAAGTATTTTTAGTGGTAAAAAAGGATATCAAATTACTCTTGTGATTACTTGATAGTAAAGGTATTCAAATGATTGCCAAGTCCCTTCAAAAGTAATCGCTTGCTAATGATATGGTTACTTGCAATAAGAACCGTACAAGTTTTGTCGCACCGACGCCATCCTGGCATACCATACGCGCCGCCGTCTTTTTTTTTTCCGGTATTTTTTTTTTTTTTTTGCGTAGGGGGCACACATAAAGGTTTGGTGCCTGACAGGGCTTCTACTCCTCTTCATTGATAACGATGTTAGGGTTAAACCATCTCCTTTGAGACATACCTTGCAGGTCAGCAAAACGCACTCCTCAGTTCCGTTAGCACAAAGTCAAAACTCAAGAACAAAGATATTCCCGCAGTTTTAAATTCTAGTTTTGTTCTAGTCGGCGCAATTTCCACCAACATATATTTTTTCCAGAATTGTTTTGACAACCCACCATTACTTCTTGCACGATGGAAAATAATATCACCAATAATATATATATATATATATATATATATATATATATATATATATATATATATATATATATATATATATATATATATATGATAATTTTTTTGCATGTATTACGACGGTTTCGCCGAGAGGCTCGGCTTCGTCAGGAGATGGCATACATGTGTGCCATCTCCTGACCAAGCCAAGCTCTCGGCAAAACTGTCGTAATACATACAATAAACTCTTAGCATAGCAACTCCGCAAGTACGGATCTCTGACTTATTACATTTTCCCGGTCCATTGTTCTCAAACTACTCTGCCTCACCTACATATATATATATATATATATATATATATTCAAATATTGATACTCACACAGCATCATTGCACCTATAGAGTGCACAAGCCTTGGGCAAAATCATCGCAGGTTTTCTCGTGTTTCTGGGGTGGCGTTCTACTCGTACACGTAAAAGAAATCCTCTCCTTGATATGCACGCAAATGTATCGTACTACTTCGAGATGATTATCTATTCTTATTTTTTATTAGGCAGTTGTTAAGAAATTGCGCGTTCTCATATTGGGTCACGCGAGGACCATAATATCGAAGCGTGAACCTTTATAGCTTTTATTAAATACAATTTGAAGTTTTATGGCACTTTCATACCTAAATTTGCTATTATCGAACGACTCTGCAAGTGCGTGTTCCTGTTAAGTAATCTTCGCCATCCATCAAAAAATAGGTTCATTAAATATAATTGAATGCAGTAGAACTACCAACAGGAAACACGCGTGTATAGATTCTTGTATGAGAAACTTTAAATGTGGTGTATGAGAGTTTTACGTCCCAAACCAGCGAAAAGCATAAAGAACGCTCCAAACAATGCACGCAGAATAAATTTCGACCACCTGGAGATCATTTAGACGTGCAAGCATAATGTCCGTTTAGTCAAAATTGTATCATATAAGCTTTTCTTTTTTAAGGTTCGTTAGATATATAAATCCTTACACTTGCACCAGAGAGCTAATCTGGCAAGTGTTTAATTTTATTATTGTATTTTCAAATAAACTTGCATGGCCGTCAGGGACTATTGCAGGGTGTGTGGAGGTCTTTTTTAAGCTTTCCTTAAACATACCATAGTGTTACAAATCAAGTTAGATCTGAACACTAATTCCCTAGTCCATAAAATCACGGTAGAACCAGAAGTATTTCTACGATATGTGGCACCGTATAGACTTTTCTTGGTTTGTAAATATTTCTGATCAATCCTGACCTGATAAACCGATTTAAATTCAAAAAAAAACATATGTTCTAATGAGAGAACTCGGTTTCAGCAAAACACTTCACTCGGTGAATAATCAATTTTGAGTGAGGTTTTTGAAATATAATTATGATACAAATGTAATGCAACACATGTGAACACTGACTTTGGGTGTTTTTCTACGCTTTTGTTTTTATCTCATTAAACTGTGAACCGAAAAAGGTGGCAATATTTTCAAAGGTGGAGGAGGCTAGAGTAAAGTTTACCTTGCGTCCGACTATTACTGAACTAAAAGCGATATCTCCTTCTGCTGCTTATTCGACGCGGTGCCGCACCTTGCGCTTAACCAACATATCAGACACTTTTGACCCGTTCGCGAGATATCAATCGAAAATATTTTGGTCAGAACGTCTCAGCCACATACGAGGTTTTCTTAAAATCTGAAGTACAGTCTAGTACTTTAAATGTTCATATATGTTTGACAAACATAATTTTGTCTTCTTCCATTATTTTAAACCAAGCTAAGTTGTCTTTGTTCTACCACAGAAAGTTAAGGACATAAGAAATACATATTGGTGTACTTGTGCGCAATGAAAAAACCGGCATTAACGAAAGATCTCGCGGGGTCGTTTATTTCTTAGGCGTCCTTTTCTTCTGTAAAGCATGCAGATTGTTCTGAGAAGTTACCAATTATGAACAATGAAACCACGAGCCTCTCAATGATGGCCTGGTGACTTAAACGTTTTCAAGATGGAGACGTTTTTATAAAGAAGGTCTTCCGCCTAAGGCGCCCAAAAAGGCAGCCCACGGTGAAAATGTGTAGGCTGGGAACGCGAGGGTGGAGTAAATTGATCGGTACTGATATCAGAGGTGTCCCACTATACGCTTAAAGGAGAGGAGGGAAGGAGGTATTGCGTTGCAGTTAGGTTGGTTCCCCGGAAATTTGATGTGGGTACTCTTGTTGTGGGGAGTCCTTCCCTTTCGCAAGTGTAGAAAGAATGCTTCACGTTTAGACAAACACATATATGTTAAACTAAACGCTCGTCGCTTGTTGTCACTGATTATCGAAATGGAATGCAATACCTTCTTTCCCGTGCGTTGGATGTTGTCGCGATTGGGTGCAAGATCAAGTAGGGATTTCATTATTTTTAATACATTCAACACAGCGCACCGTGGCGATTTTTAGCAGAAGAGTAGCGCTCTTCAAACAAGTTTGGGAAATAACTTTTTACACAGAATTGACCTAATCCCGAATAAACTATAATTTACGTCATGAAATAAAATAACAAAATAACCCGAATTCAAAATGCTAACAAAGCAGCTATACGAAATTAAAACCATGAATGTAGTACTATTGAATGTTCATTGTACTACGCCTAAATATTTATTTTTGCAAGCAGTTCAAAAGAAACAAACTTCATACCATCCCATGAGTACTTTGAGGCATGCGTATTTCCTACCTCAGATCATTTTGGGGAAAAGACCGCAAACTCCACAACAAAGTACCCACAACAAAACTCCCGGAAGATTCATCGACTTTCCACCTCACCCCTGGCTCCTCCTTTTCGCTTCAAGAATCGTATTTTTCTAGTCCTCCTCTCTCTCCTTCTTTCATGCTTCTTTTGGAGCGTAGTGCGTCGCCTCTGAGAGCAATACCGGCGAAACTTACGCCAAAGAAAATTAAGGAACTGTTTGGTATACATTTCACGTCAATTCGCAAATCTTTGATAGCAAAACTTTTGAGAGCGAAAACTAGGTCAAAGGGGCTCCTCACCAGCTAACAACAAAGCGCAAGGCATCCCGTGTTATATTTAGCCGCCCGTGCCTCCAAAGATCCAAGGAAGGCAAGTCTGCAACTGGGAAGCAAATCGTGACTGGGTGTGAGACCTGAATTTACAGCGGTGAGCCTGAAACGAAGTCTTAATCTACGGTGCGACTGAAAATAGGAGCGCCAAAACCGAAGATATTTCGCACCCCCGATCAGCCGGCACAAGAATGTTTGCCATTTTCTTCAGATTCATAAAAGTTGTTGGCTCGCTCCCACCCCCTTTTGAGGAAAGGCGAAATGTGAGCTCTGAATGGTGCAGAGAAGTGTGCCTGGCAAAAGTTTTGAAAGGACTCCTCGGATTTGGCTTTAGGAAAGTACTGTGTCGTGTCGTAATAGGTGCCCGATCAAAACTGCCTGACATAGGAAATAATGAAAAGACACACCTTCTCGTAGCCCACATACTTTATTTTTTTAACAGATCGTAAACATGCACGACGGATTCATTTTCATATAGTGACAGAACGGGCATATTAGCAATATATAGGCGCCACCGGAATGCTAGCGAACCTTGAACGCACTCGACATTTCTTTCAATTGTTATTTTGATTAGAATCGTCGCTCATTTTTACATACCTGCCATGGAACAGAGGTTTGGGCTCGAAATATAGCGAAGTTTAACATCGTTCAGTGGCACAGAAAAATGCTGTAACTAAATCAATTACACTTTCACAATATCAATAAAGGTACATACTATCCGATACAACCAGAAAATAACAAACCTTATTCATGTTGTTTTCCGGCAAAGAGACCAAATGCACGCGTTTTTCCCATAGGAATGCACAGGAGCACCGCAAAAGTAGACTGGTTGCTGTCTGCTTCAATTTGCCTCCCGGAAGTCGCATAGACACTAGCGCCAGTTGAACCTCTAGCGTACATTATAATAACTCTATGCACTCGGCCATCGATCCCCCCCCCCCTTTTATATAAGTATTTGAAGATCGACGATGGACGTCGATCGTCTCGAGAGTAATGTAACGTAATAACATTATATAAATAATAAACATATTGAAGGATTGAACGACTCAATTTTTCAATTCTTGGATTGTAATATGGCGGTAGCCTCTTGTACTTACTGTTGATGAAGAGCAATTTGAGGTGACGAGGTAATGATTAAATGATGAGGCTCTATAAGGACGACGATATTAGTGGGTGTTGAACCACAACGTACAGTGCCAGACTTGTTTCAAGTATCGTGTACCCAAAGACCTTTCTTCACCCGCAACAGAATATGGTAGAGTCAATGAGGATGCTGCTTTACAACTGTACGTGGAACAGGAAAACTGCAATGTGCAGAAGTGCGGCTTATTCGTTAATATGAGGGACGGATTTCTAGCAGCATTCCCTGATTGACTACTTGGAACAAATGGCCTCGTTCACGTAAAGTGTCCCCGTTCCAAAAGATTCTTGAAGCCTACTGAAACCGCAAAGGAGTATGAGGCGAAAAATAAGAAAAAGGAGCCTGGTGTGAAAGGTCCAAATCACCACCACAGCTTCTACTACCAAATACAAGGGCAGTTACACAATACACAAAGATAGTTTTGCGATTTCGTTATATTTACACTCAAGGGCATTGATATCCAACGTATTCAGAGGGATGACACCTTCTTGTCAACCATAGAACCTTTTCTACTCAAGTTTTACATGGAAGGCCCGACTTCCGCTGAAATTCCTCACGTAGACGAGTTGTCCGACCGCAAAAACTGCCATTACTCCCGATCTGGGAATCTCTCGATCTTTGTTCGTAGGCCATAGTATCAAGAGATCGAGGGTGTGGCTCTTCGTCCGCCGAACATTGCTTCGGTGGGTGTTTTTACCGTGTAAGATGAGACCGTCGCGTGCTGCTGGAACAAGAACCTGGCGATTCTTCACTGAACTGCTTCTTCCATGCGTGAAGGGACTGTCGAGGAGGGCTTTCTTCGTTTCGCACACCATCTGTTCTGCTTGCCCGTTAGTTGCAGGATGTTGTGATGCACATGCCTGATGCCGTTTTTTTTTTTTTTTGGGGGGGGGGGGGATTTGTTTATTTTATTTGAAGCAAGATTTGGCGCGTTATCAGAGAAAAGTATTTTCGGTAGGGCAGAAGTAGGGAAAAGAGAGCGTAGAACGTCAATGACGCGTTTGTACGGATCGTGGCAGGCATCGTGTAAACTTCCAACCACTTAGAGTACGCATCGACCATGACTCCGCAGATGCGGATACGTTTCGCCACCCACAGACTGAATAGTGGATCGTTTTCAGTTACAGTTCATGATGGCGCTGGACTCGAGGAAGCCTTCGACTCTTTCCACAAAGTTAGCCCACGTGCCAGCACTTTTGTCGAAAGCAGTAAGTGTTCGAAACGTCGACAACGTCGGTAGCCACGTGCTGTGCTTGACACTGGACGCTTACCATTCGCTGAGAAGAAACTTGCTTGTTCGTCTGCCACGGAGTCGTCCGATATCAGGTCATCACCGCTACTCCATCTCCCGACAAAACAGGTCGTCATTGTCCGCATGTCCATAGTTAGCAATCACGTGAACTTGTAAATTCCCATACGCTCATAACTTGCCGTCGCTAAACGCCGTTCATTCATAGCGTCTTCATTGCAAATAAACGTCTTCCTATTTATTCTGATGGTTTTCATCATACTCCTCCTAAGCTGTACTTACAACATTATATGTGTCGGTACTTCCGATGATATTGCAACGGCGTTTATTTTCTGGGAACTATAATGTAACAACCTTTACAAAATCTTCCGGATCCCGTGAAACACAATATTTCGTTATGTCACTTTTCGGTCGTCATTATAATGGTGTGGTAAGTGCCAGCAAATCGCGAAGCAGCCTACGATGACGTGGGCCGGCGTATCCACTGGTGGCTTGGCGGCGACCTGACGATCTGCGCATAGCGTCCGCACCGTTCCTGGATGCGAGTTCGCATTGACGGGAGATATTGACATGTCAACCAACGGATGTTTTTTTGCTTCCTTCTTGTTGTTGTTTTTGGGGGGGGGGGACCCGTTTATGACCGCCTGAAGCCAGCATCTAGCGCGTATATCGGAGAACAAGTATTATTCGGCAGGGCTGACAGTCTCGCATACATCCGTTTGCGTGGGCCACGCTGCGATGCCAGCGTGTGCTCGGCATGGCAGCGGCGTCGTGCAAGCGTCCAACGACGGAGAGTGACGGCGCTCGAGCCATGCCCACCGCAGATGCGGATACGTTTCAGCCACACCACGGGCTGCGTAGTCGCGATCTGTTAGCTGAGCTAACGCCTTGTTCATGATGGCGCTGGACTCGTGGGAGCCGTCGAGCTCTGTCACACAAAGCCGGCCGAGGTGCCAGCACGTTTGTCGAAAGCGGCAAGTGTTCGACTCGTCGACAGCTGTCGGTAGAATTCCGACGTGCCTGTGCTTGACAGGCTGGACGCAGTGCCCATGCGCTGAGCAGGAACTGGCCTGTTCGGCTGCCGCGAGTCGTCCGATGTCGGGATCATCACGGCGACCTCCATCTCCCGGGCAGCGCTGGTCGGGTCATTGTCCGCATGTCCATAGCGGTGCAATCACGTGAAGTTGTAAACTTCTCCACTACGCTCAGAACTTGGCCGTCTGCTAATCGCAACTGTTCATAAATCAAAATAAGCGTCTTGCATTGCAAATAAACGTCTCCAAACCTAGTCATCCTTGTGTCAAGGTCTGGCCACACTGCTCCTAAAAGCTCGTACCTACTGACATCATACGGGTCGGTACGTCTCGATGGTATCGTCAACGGCGGTTCGACCCAGTCCGGGCCCCGTAAGTTCGACCTAAACATCCGGTTCGACAAAATGTTCGCGACACCCGTGAGTCTCAGCATTCCGTTGTGCACTAAACTGATGCTTCGGCCTGTCTCAGCTTCGTTGTGTGCTGAGGTGAAGCTTGGCCGTATCTCAGACCTCGCTGTTGTATTACGCCGAAGCTTCAAGGCCTGCAGGGACTGGGTGTGTCCATGCGCCCAACGAGGTAGAGGGGCTTAGAGCGATAAACCGGGGTTCCGGTCTGCACTCGAAAGTGACCCCCATAAGGCGGCTGCCATTGTACGCAAATTTGACCACTCGTCACATGACCAAACCAAATACGTGACGTCACAGGAAAGATGGCAGCGCCCAGGCAGCGGCTGGTCCCAGCTGGGCCGGAGCTTGTCGGATGCGTTGTTTGTTGTCGTTCGTGTCGGCGAGTTGATTTCAGACGCGGAAGCCGTCATATGAGGCCGGTCGAAAGCGACTTCAGAGTTCAGCGTGGTGTCGGACGTAGGTATAACGTGAACAGAAGGAGGAACGGTGTGCATTTCGCTGGTGACCGACGGGGATATTGCCACGAAAGAGACAATCGGCCCTACGTTGCTCGGACCTCGGATTGATTCGGATACCGCAAGTAAATTTTAAGGCGACGTTTCTGTGCTCTCGTTGACCATCGGAATCTTCGAGGTCTGCAGTGAAGCGTGTGCAATATGTTTGGATACGCAGTTTAGCGACGGAAATTGCGTGAGTCGTGCTTGGCAGTGTGCAATCGTGGTGCCGCTTCGTTCAAATGACCGAAGGCTCACTTTGGTTGTGCGGCGCACTGGAGAGCTGCCTTCAAGTGCTTCAAGTTGGTAGTTCCTGTGCCGTGCCTTAGGTGATGCTATGCTG
>JAZHYW010023644.1:0-15000 GCA_037355805.1 Ixodes ricinus
AGACCGGTCCAGCCTGCACTAAAGACGACGACGATGAGCGTTTACTCGGCGCCCTAAATGTCAGAGACATGGCAGCACTCCAACGATACGACCCTGAGCTGCGAGCACTCATCGAGCACTTAGAGGGGCAAGGAAGCGCCGTTCCCCGCGTTTTCGTACGAACACTGCCAACCTTATCCATCCGACAAGGTGTGCTCTACAGGGAGAATTTCAGTGACAACAACACGGCGTCGCTGTTGGTGATCCCTTCCAGTCTTTGAGAGGAAATATTTCAAGCCTGCCAAAATGACCCGACGGTGGGACACCTTGGCTGCAGCAGGACTCTTGCCAGGATACGCGAAAACTACTACTGGCCCAAGCTTGCGAAGACAGTCCACCAGTACACCTGCTCTTGCCACGAGTGTAAACGACGGAAGAAACCACCGACGAGACCGGCAGGACTTCTTCAGCCTACTGCGCCGCCATCGGCCCCTTTCAGGAGATCGAATGGATTTACTTGGGCCATTCTCACCATCGACGCACGGAAACCGATGGATAATCGTCGCAACCGATCATCTCACACAGTACGCCGAGACGAAAGCCCTTCCATCAGGTACGACTTTTGAAGTCGCCAAGTTTTTTATCGAGTCCATTGTCCTCCGGCACGGCGCCCCCGAAGTCTTCATTACAGACCGTGGATCATCGTTCATGGCCCAGCTGATGCAGGAGATCCTCCGTCGTAGCAACACCAACCACCGGCGAACCACAGCGTACCATCCTCAGACTAATTGGCTGACGGAACGCCTAAACAAGACCATCGCCGACATGATCTCCATGTACGTCGACGTGGAGTACAAGACATGGGAAGAGGTGTTGCCATACGTCACATGTGCCAACAACACGGCCGTACAAGAGACCACCGGAGTGACACCCTTTCAACTGGTGCATGGGCGCAAGGTAACGACAATGCTGGACGCTATGTTACCCCACGAACCGGCTGTCGATCGAAGCAACGACGCCCAGGTGGTTGCCCAACGAGCAGATGTCCGCAGCTCTCCAGACTTCGGATTAAAACCCAACAACGTGTCGACACAGGCTGCTACATCCTTCGTTGTCGGGACGTCCACTTCCAACTCGGCGACAGGGTGTGGATGTGGACACCAATTCGCCGCCGTGGTCTGAGCGAGAAACTCCTAAACGCTACATTGGACAATACAAAGTGCTTCGTCGACTCGGGGATCTGAACTACGAGGTGATGCCCGACGGAACACGGACTTCATCACGCCGCCCTTCACGACCGGAAGTCGTCCACGTCGTGCGACTCAAGCCGTACTACGATCGATAGGACTGTGAATTGTGTTTTGTAATACGCTCGATAGGATTGTGCTGTACAAGTCTACGTAGTTTGCCGATATTTTTGTTTGTTTTGCTCTTTTTGCTTCCCGGCACGTCGCATCGAGACGATGCGCTTTTAAAGGGGGAGTAATTCCACGCGCGTCGGCGAGCAAGCGCGAGCGTGGCCAAGTGGTTACCGCGCTTGACTTTCGCGCGGAAGGTGTAGGTTCGATTCCAGACAGTTGACTGTCCTTTTATTAATTCTTTCAATTTGGCCTTCTCGTAAGTTCGAGAACATTCTCGTCTGATCGAGTTCCGAATATTCTACGCACCGAAAGTTCTACGCCGAATGATCTAGAAACCCACAAGGGTACATAAAGGACTCCGCAAGGCGAGCGGAGTGAGCCTCGCTCCAGCGATCGACCCTGCTGTTTCGCCGACATCGACGCCTGCGACGCTACCTCACTTTTATTTTGTTTTGGGCACAAGTTCGCCTCATTAAACGTTTAGTTTCTTTAGTTATTCTTCGCCTCATCATTTGTCATTCGTGACAATATTTCTTTCTTCGAGATGCTTGGTGGCAGAAGCGTGCACAATCGCTTGCTTTTCTGGTGGGAACTGCATGCCTTCAGCGCTTCGCGGATCGCGTCAAACCACTCCGCGCAGTGCTCACAACTGTCTTCGAGTTCGACAGTTTCGTGCGGTGAAGCAAGCAGAGTGAACCACCGTAAAACCTATGAGAGAGGTCCAAGCATCTCATCTGTGGAAGTCATCACACGCCGAGAGGCCAGATGCATACATGGCCACTCGCGCAACTGAGAGTTTTAAGTTTATGTATGCAGTTAGCGAATTTGCAGAGTAGGGCCGTTTTGTTTCTGTGAATTGCAAGCTAATTCATGGTATTCCAGCTCAAAGTCCCTTTTCGCGTCACTAATACTGATCACTTATGCAAAAAAATTAATAGTATAAAGTACATGCCATAACTAACGCTCAAAATGTTTGGTGCTGTGCGGCAAAGCCGCTATGACGAAGACGTCGGCTCGCTCCGAGTGAAGGTTTGTCGTAGCTTTTCCCGTTCGGAGGTCATATGTTACTCAATCTTTTGCCATCCCAGGTTAGTTCAAGTCACTGCAAAGTGCCAAGGGGAGTTTAAAAAAAATTAAAGCTGAAGTTTTTAAATATCGACGCCCAATCTTGCCACATCTTGAAAATTAGCCGCATTTCCGCGTTAATAACAAGAATATAATTAAGGGTGGGCATAATATCTTTATATATTCGTAAAGAGTATTTAAAGACGCGCATTCTGATATGTTTTGTAAAGTATTATGAAAGATGGTTTATTTGCAAAAACAAATTGTGAATATGTCTCTAAAACGCGTTTCTATACCATGTTTGCTTTTTTTGTTTGCATAGAATATTTTATTGATATTTTTAATATTTTGTGTACGTGTTGTATATCTTTTGTAAAACGTATTAAAAAGTTATGGTCACGTGAAAATTTCGATGAGGAATTGACGACTGTGCAAATTAACATTGTGAAATATTTTAAATTTCCAAGCCTCGAGCTTTTCTATTTTATATCTCAGCAAACAAAATTGTTAAGGCGTTCATATATAGCTGAATGTTCCTCCCAAGAACATGGCTTTTATATACATTTTTAACGAAAATATCTAAATTATTACCCGGACCATCGTTGCATGAACTGACGTGGAATCACCCACCTACAGTGATGGCCTTCCTAAATAAATTGGCTGAGCAAAAAGCTCCAATATATATACCATTTGCATTTATTAGTAACAGATCAAACCAATTGGCTTAACAGTAGTGATGCGTGAAATTCGCCTTATGTAACTTTAAATCATTTTAACTCTACTATGCCACAAAGCTGCAGGCTTCTATTCATTCTCTTCCACCAAAGCAAAACAAAATTAGGCGGTTGTGCGTAGGCAGTGTGCTCTAATTCTCTTTGAGGTATTGCGACAACACTTTATGCTGTACCTGAGAAGTTTATCCAGTGCAGTATAACTTATAGCCTGCTAATACACAAATACACATAGGTACGATAGACATGCAGATTGAAATGGACAGGGCCAACGCCACCTGGATAGCAAGATTGTACTGAATTTGCTGAACCTAACACGATCGGCCGTAGTGTATGCTTTGCACATGACTGCAGCATCCACATTTGGCTGGGATTAATTTTCAATCGGCGAAGCACTGAATGACTACGAGTCCTCGCCGAATGCTGACTCGCCACTCGTCTCCAATCGACGTGCCGCGGTTGATCAAGGAAGGTAGTTGATGTATAAATTCACTACGTAGGCCTCTTGTAGGTGGTGCTGGCAAGGGCCGACACTTAACTCAGTATCTCTGGGTTCTGCAGCGAGAGTTTTCGTCCCACGTGCGCCCATCTGCTGTACGCTAACATACATAGCCACCAATTTTCCACCACCATTAGGAGACTCTTCTCATTAAAGCTAGACGCGCCAATGCTTCTCACACCGATTTGTGCAGTTACTGTTGAGCAAATGTTCTCCTGTAGCAATCCTTTCACCGCCAAACACCCAAGTTCTTTGTAGAACCTGATTTCATCGTCGTCTTGCCATAAACTTCGCCCGTGTTCACCAAGCCACTGGATAACCATCTGCCTCTCAACCCTTCCAAATGTTGTCATGTTGGTCACCTCCAGGAAGACCACTGATAAGTAACCGACGCTAACTCAAGCTGGCGACAAATTTCACCGCAGTTAACAAACCAGGCTACTCGGAATTGTGTTCAACAACTGGCTCCAGTTCATAGCACGTATCAGCGAAGGGCTATTTAAGGTCAGGTGTATGCTTGGGTTTGGCACATGTGTCTTTGAGGGCACAGGAGCTGACACCTCAAACAGCTTTCATTTCGGTCAGCGATGTTAGAGGCTTGATTGGCACTACTGTCCCAAATTTAGTGCAAAACAAAGAGGTACACTTTGATGTCTTACCTGGCAGTGGGAAGTGCGTACAGAAGCCTTCTCTAAAAAACAGTCTACTCAAAGCTTAGTATTTGTTACTGTAAATATTGAAATGGGATTGGTACTTATCGGAAATCTTCCTAGTTTCTTGCGAGATATCTGGGCACATTATTTGTCCGTTATCCATCTTGTTATCATTCCGTAGGGAAAAAGTTAATAACTTGACGCGAAGACTCGAAAACAGATGTTCAGCTGAACGTTTCGGTCCTGGAACCAGAATGCAGCCTTGCAATTCTTCTGTGTGGAGCGCTCATATCCAACGACGACCTTCCAGTCGAATTTTGCGCCGTGTACCTGGCGGAGCGCGACCGCGAAAACTGCTCTCATTGTTCTCACAATGCTAGATTCCGTTTCACTTTAAGTGCGAGCTCAATGCCTCCAATGCTGCTTTTAAGTATTTACGCCCATGTAGTGGGAGCATCGTTCAATGAAAAGTGCTCATGCTTAGCTTCGGCCTCACTCGCACATAATGTAAATAAAATCATAGAACCTTAACCCACTCTTATTCTCTAAACCAGTAGTAGGCTAAAATTATTCATAACCACAAGAAGTTGGGAGTGATGCCGAGAAGTCTGGGAGGGTTATCACATGTAAAGAAGTGACTTATCGACGTGCAGTCCACGGCAAGAAAATGTTCCTGGGTGGGCAAGGCTCGAGCATGTTGCATGTCAGCAGAAACACGTGGTTACACAGGATTCGCGGGGACACTGCGGTCCCGTTGACTGTGGCCATATGTGCCTGGAGCGTCACTCTGCTTCCTGATTGCTGGCCAGTGCCAACCTTCGAATCACGGTCAGGTCACTGCCTCACAATCCCTAATTTCATACACTGAAACTGGTAGAGTGGTTTAGCAAACCCAAAATAATTACTGAAGCTGGATAAAAACATTCCAACAGATACATCATTCCTTTAGCAATAAAATATATTGCACTTTAGACATACAATTTTCAAAATTGGAGATCCAATGTAGAAGCAGAGCAGTTCAAACTTTACCACACTTTTCCATGGAGCTGGTATGGAACATTTCTTTGGAACTCCACAGAATGGAGAACCTTCTATAGCTTATAAATAGTGTTTAAAGTGCTAGAAGCTGGCACTCTCATCTCGTATTTGGAAAGAGTTGTTCAGTAATTTTCACCTTATCAAGCATGCACACCAATTCCCGTTTAATTACAATTGGGAAGACACATCAGTCCAGTTGTGTTTTATTCATATCAAGGACTGTTAAGGAATAGCTTTACAATGTTGGCAGGAGCTATATCAGTCAGTTTTGAGTCTCAATCAGTAATAGGAAGGCAAGTAATGCATTTTTAAAAGTTTTGTAAATTTGTGAGTTTGAAGCAAAATCGCCTGAGTTTTTTAAATCTTAAAAATCTTAATAACTTGTATTCCGCATCAATGTTTCTTTTCTTTTTTTTTTTCTTTTTTTGCAAAAAGGTTATTTACGAATTTATGTAGTTTTACTAGCCGCTACCGCTGGAACTTGATACAGTTGGCGTTCGTCCAGCGACTCTATATGGCATGCAGGAATCCTGGGGCAGTGTGGTTATACCGTATGTGTTTAATTGTTCAGCGGTCTCGGCGGCGCTCACGATCTTTTGTTAGTCGCGTCCGAGGACGGATGTAATCACTTAGCAGTGGAGCGCCCGACGACGAGAAGGTTGGCTATGGTTTTCTTCTCTGCAATAAGTATGGCTTGGCAGCGCCGAATCTCTTTCTCACTGGGATGGTTAGGTGCACACACGTCAACTGGCCAGCCAAGCACTCCATGCCGGGCCGACACCCATTCACAAGGTCCCTGATCACGTCGCCGGCATCACCTAAATGGTTATTTGAAGGCGTAGAACGTTAGTATATGTTCGGTAGCCTGTCTTCATGCCAGTGTTCATTTGCTGGGTATGCTTGGACGCCGCGTGTGCCACAAGTTGCTGTAGCAACAGTACTCAACTGTTCGATAGAAGTCTCTCGGAATCGAAGTTCGCAGAATGCACCTACGAAGAAGATAACGGCCTTCTCAACAACCGGAGTTGCTCGAACCAAGATCAACCCACCGCCGTGACAGCAACGGCGGAAGCGCAATACGGTATCCAGGATCCTCTCAGACGTAGAAGCGAACACAGCAGACGAAGATCGAGCGTGAGGGAACACCAGAGCAAGCAAGGACTACCAAAATCACCTAAAGAACCGAGAGCGAGAAAGCTGTCAGCTGTTGTGGCGGGAGCGCGGCTTACGAATTGGCTTATGACGACGTTACGTTGGCTAAAGGATTTCGCCTGATGGTTGGCACAAAATATCTAGTCTTCATCAGAAACCGAACATATTTAAAATTACTGTGCGCAACTTTCTATGATGTGAATGCCACGACCAAGCGGATTTCTTCGGTTGTGCACCAGTCACCTAGCTATGTCTCAAGATGTGTGTTTGCCTTTTCTTCCCCTTGTTCCATTTCTCCAGAAATTATTTACGTCCTTCTTGTCCAGCTGGCTTCCACCTTTGCAATAGTTGCATTATCATCATAACTTTAACATGCAAGCTTTTTACTCTTGTTGGTGTTAGACTGTGGCAGCTGATAAAACCCAGTTGGTAGAGCGCTCCACTGGGAATGGAGAGGTCCCTGGTTCGATACCAGAACCAGGCGGATTTTTTCGGTGGTGCACCAGTCACCTAGCTGTTTTTGGAGATATCTGTTTGGCCTTTGTCCCTCTTGTTCCACTTCTTCAGGGATTATTTTCGTCGGGAAGCTTTCTAACCCGGTTATCTCTTATATTTTGCTGTCTTTGAAGACAACACAAAAATAAGGCTTCGGCGTGTTAAAATTGTTCACTAACGCAAACATGCTCCCTGTGCCCAAGACACCATAGTGACCGCCAATCACAATAAACATCACTAAAATGTCATTTAGAGTTGTTGTCTGGCAGGTCCTATTGTTAACGTAATTTGAGAATCCTGAATTCTATTTGGCTTAAATGGCATTTTAGGGCCCGTCCTACAGGGGTATAAGACGGGCACGTAAAACGCCTTTAGAAGAAGCTCCTTTAACGTGTCGGCGAAACAGCGTTCGCCGATAAGCACGAGATTGACAGCTGATTCGCCTATTTTTTTCAAAAAGGAGTTCGTTCAGAAGGTCTTTAACGTGCCCGTCTGCCAGAAGTTTTAACTTAGAGTGGCATCACAGATTATTGAGGAAACGTCAAGGGAGACAAGGTTATTAACCTAATTGTTTCACTGCTTCTGATCTCTAAAACAAATCCGTTCTTGAGAAGTTCTTTGTCGCCCCAAGAACTCTTACAGCTCGTGAAGAACGGTTCCGCCTCAAGCACTATCGCCCCCTTGAGCACTAGAAGGGCAACTGGGCGATAAAGAACTTTCAGGCATGAAAAAGAAGCTTAATATAACCCTTGTAGGCTTTCGATAACCCCTTATAGGGTTTTCACAAAGAATCCTTTTAGGGGTGCTTAAAAGTACTTTTTATGATGCAAAATATGGACAAGCCGAAGAGCCCCTAAGATTTCTTTTTCGACCAGATTTTTACAGCGGAGCTGTTAAGGGCTAGTTTCCCCAGTATCGTGTCCCCCAGCAAAGAAACAATGACACAGCAACTCTAGACAGCTACCGCCATCTATGACCGACGGCGGCAACCAGACAACTGGTTGTCGCCGTTTCTCATAGATGGCGGCAACCTTTCTTCAAAGGAAGAAGAGCAGGAGCAGAACGAGCGGCGATGTGCGCAGAAGCGCGAATGGCGCCGCAGTCGCCGCGAGGACGCTATCGTATAAAGTTCCACTACGTCGAGGGCTTCAGATTCCCTTGCGAAAGATGATAAGATCGCTCGTCTGCAAAGTCACCGCCGAGAACAGAAGCTACAGCTCCGCTGCTTTTCCTTCTCCACCAGAGTGGAAATGCCTAAAGTTTATTTCTTTATAGTGTGTATGCACAATAGGGTCTGCTTCTCGTTATGCAATCTCGTCAAACCGCTTTCGCTGGCGCTAGATAAGGTTAGATAACCGACTTTTGTAGGCAGAAAAGGTTATGTTACTGAGAGCTATCTAAGCCGGCAGGTTGCAAGGCACGTAATCCTACAAACTATAGTTAGGACACCAATTGATAAGTTTAGGACTGCAAGGTTACGTTCCTAACTTTTCTTGAGTGCTGCTATGTTAATAAATATACTCTGCTTTTTCTGGCCACTAAAAAATGAAGAAACCTTGGGCATATCGACTCCCGATCATCTTCTATTGCTCCACAGCCAATGAGGTTGAACATAGCGCGCAATACTGAATCACGATTCAAGAATTGTGAATACAAGGAGACAATCCCCGCGTGGCTCATGGTGTGAATATTGAGATGTCCGTGACCATGGCGTTGCATTCGACAGGGTGAGATCGAGAAAATGAAACCCGGTGTTTCCGCCCACATGAACTATACCACGCATCGCTGGGAGCCTAAACTGAATGAGAAAGTGACGCTTGTGGGGGTGATAAAATTCATAAGATTGAGCACATTACGTTACGTTGATCAAAGTATAGAGAGCACCCGAAAGAGCTGTGCTCTAATTTCACGTTACAGAGAAGCTTACACGTCTTTCATTGTTTTCCGCCAGTAGCCGCGGGCTTGCTGTAAACGGGCCGCAGGCCACTTGAAGCACGCGCGGCCAGCCGCGGGCCGGTTGGAAGGCCTCCGCGGGCCAGGATTTGGTGACCCCTGCTCTAAGACATGAGCTAGAAACTCTTCCGGCACTTCGCGTCGTTCGACGTAATGCAGATACAACCTTTGTTACCTCACGACGATATCATCCCACTCGATCAACAGCGAGCTTTACATCCCCCGCTCGCGCCTGAAACCGACGTTACCGATGTCGCCATGTCGCGGAGCAGATGACAAACACACTAGTCTCTGACAACGGAGGCACTTGCAGCCAGTGCATTACGCCATATGGGCGCAGCATTCACAGAGTTATTAATTCGTCAATGGCTATAAAATACTCGGCGATATTTTTACGGCTGAGAAAGAGGGAGCGAATACGAAATGCAGAAAGCGAAAAATACGGCGTTCTATATCTCTTTTCAGATGATGATTACTCCCAGATCTCGACTGGTAAGGGAAAACTAATGGTGCTGATACCAGCACCACATGATCGCTTGATGGTGTTATCTCGTAAGAGTTTTAATGATAGTTTTAGGATCGCACAAGAGGAAGAAAATTAGAAAATTAGAAAGCCAAAGAAACTGCACGACAACTTGCTACGCAAGTGTGTTCGAAACATGAACCGTTCTTGCACCACAAACGTTTAGCGATACTCTGAGCCTGTGTCCACAGAGTGTGGGGAATGACGGGCAGCGGTCGGTCGGGTGTCAATTTTCTACCTTAATTTAGCGGATAAGACTAAATTTCTGTGTAGGTCACCTGACGTCAATTTTGCCGCTAAATCTAGCCAGGACACTGAATTTGTGCATAGGTCACGTGACATGTATGTGACATCAATATCAGATTGAAACTGAATTGGCGTTGAGGTCACGTGACGCTAATTTTCCCACTAAATTTAGCGGGGAAACTAAATATTTGTATAGGTCACGTTACCCGAAGTAATGTGACGAAATTTTATTAGGTTCATTTTGCGGGAAAAATGAATTGATGTTCAGGTAATGTGCCGTCAATTTTTCCGCTAAATTTAGGTGGGTAAACGTGACACTGCACGTCAATTGACGTCACTTTTTCCGCTAAATCTAGCGGAAAATTTGAAGTCACGTGACGTCACAGGCCAGGGCTGTAGAAATGTCGCTTTTCGAAATGCGGCTTTACAAAATCCGAAGCAAATAGCCAAAGAACGTTTGACCTTAAACGTATGTTTCCTATCTTCTTTCAGATAACGATTTCTCTGGTTCCCGGCTGATGAGAGAGAATGATCTTCATAATGGTGCAACGTTCCACCCCCTCCGCAATCTTTTCTCGACTGTACGGTTGCTTCTTTGTTCACAACTTTCGCGGAAAGTCGCTGAAAAACGTAAAAGTCACCTTGAAGACTCGCTACACGTTTTACTCGTTCAGTTGCTGTCTTTTCTACATCTTCCTCGAGGCATTGTTTAGCGCACGCTTCAAGTACATGATTAGAAACATTTCTATTTCTCTCTCCAGGACTTTGATGCCCATGGTCCTTGGCGTCAGGCGAGTAAAGCTAATCACCAACCTCGCAAATATGATAACACAATCTAATAAACTGCTCGCTTTCTTCCGCAAATCGGAGGCATCCGAAATGACCAAGGACTTTTTGCCACAGACATATAGATCACGACAATGAGCCGCATACCGATGATATGCGGTGGGTGCAATTTCGGCAGTTATAGGATTGGCTTTGTTCTTCATCGAAGCAGAGCGGTTCATAATAGTGGAACTCTGCAGGCCTTGTCACTTCAATGGGACATTCCGCTGAGGGCTATCGGTTTCGTCGCTGGGACTGGATTTGCTGCTTACGATTCCTTATCGTACTTTTTCTTGAGGAACTGCACGAAAGTCCTGGTAAGGAGCATACAAGTCCAAGTGGAATTGTTCCAAGAGGCAGGCAGATTAGAAAACTATCACTTAATAGCCCAGTCCCCACTTCAGGTCGAAGGTATGCGACTTCGTATCAACAAAATCAGGAAATTCAAGGATGCATTGAATGGCATTTTGACAGAACCACTCATTGTCGCTTGTGCAGGAACCATTACAATTGAGTGCGTCCTCGTGGATGCAGTATTTCACGACGGAATAAAAAAGAGCTTTGGTTAGCCGTGGGCTACTCTGTGTAGTCTTCGCTGTGCCTCATTGACCTCGCTTACACTGGACAAACCTTAATTGACAAGGCGAGCCAACATAACAGCTAGGATCTGACTACTTTAGCTTTTTATTGGTTTTCCTGTCTCACCGGTACGCAAACTGAAGAGCGGATTTTGATGGTTTCTGCATTCGGAGCGCTGGACAGTTAACTAATGCATGTATATGTGCAACCGGCTATGCCTAGCACTGCAAGGGGAAACTTATCAGCGTGCTGGATTTTGTCTATCTTTCTCTCTTTCCCTTTCTCCTTGTGACAGCTACGTTACCTGCATGAAAGCGTTCAACTTGAAGGGATGGGTCTCGGTGGTAGAGGCGTTTTCGCGCTCAAGAGATCTGTACTGCTGTCAGTAAGCAAACTCGTAATTTTGAAGCACGCGACAGTCTATGCAAAATAACCGTGTTTGCCTTATTTGATGTCACTCTATTAAGGGCTGAATTGGGAGGAACGCACTTGCAGTAATAGAATGAACGAAAGAACGTTAATGAGTTAAACAGTTCTCACTGTTCGTCCTTTTCTCGTTCTTTTAGATAGAAGCTTTCATCAGGCCCCTGAGTTTTCGTTACAACAGGTCTGTTTACCGGTTTTTAATTGAAGGTGCCCACAAGTAGCCATCGGAGCTAAATAAGTCGATGAATTGTATAATACAGTTTCTAGGAAGATCATTTTCAGGGCATGTATGGGTGTTCGCTTGTCCAAGCCTTGAAATCATCAAAATCTAAGCATAAAGAACGACACATTTTATCTCGAGCATGCCACGTAAGGTAATCACTTAGCTTTAACCTACCGAACATCACACTGAGTTAAGATATTGTATATTTATATGCTCCACCATATATAACTTCTTTGTCAGATGACTGGTTCGATAATAATATTTGGCATGATCCTGGTCCAAACAAACAATACGAAGACGCTCAAGATAGACACAAGTTAGGGTTCCAAGATTCTTGCGTGTCTCTCCAAAGTTCGTCAAAACCTGACTCATGGATAACCGCAGCGCAATCAAGGGAGTGATGAGAAAACCGGATGCAACCCTAGAATTGGTGCTACCTGAATAGGTGAGCGTAAAATGATTGGCCTCCGAACTGTGTTTCTTTCGGAAATAGAGCCGCGTACCACGAAGATTGCGCTCTGGATTAGGATGGGAGCAGACAAGCAGACCTGCGATCTACAAAGATGCCAACTCAAATCTCAAAGCCTCAGACAAGATGAAACGCTTCACGCGCGAAAACTTTTCTGTTCTACCAAAATATTTCCGCTTGTTTTCAAGGAGTTGTCAATGCACGGAGCTGCCTCGCCGAGGAGTCCCAGCCTATTACTGGCTCTCATCCTTTTTATAACCTTTATAACCTCCTTAAACGCACCGCGTGTACAAGAGACAGCGGTAACGCGCTGCTTCAAGAGAGTCACCCTTTGATCTCAGACGGAGGATGCTGGTGCCCTTCTCTTAAGCCTGTGCGCTCAAGTTTTGTCTCATCAAATGTTTAATTTTAGTTTCACATTCATCTCCTATTTTCCCTTTTGACAATATTTTTCAGTTTCCCAAGTACTTACCATGACCATCTAAGAAAGCACCTGCACCTTCCAAACGTCAAATGTACGCAATTCAAAAAACATTCCTTAATAGCTCTACCTCAGAAAATGACGGTACTTAAGTGACCCATATTTGAAAACAATGCATAGTTATTACCTTCTGCCTTGCGAATTGATTAACGGTAGCTGACACGCTCGGACTATCCCGTCTCTGTAGAAAATCGTTCACCACGGAGTAAAAGGGTGTAACTCATCTCTGAATTGAACATGCTTCAAAAACCACCGCATAACGAAGCACTGGCTTGGACCATTCGTTGACGTCATTTGAATCCATCAATTTCAGCGCAAACATTAGGTGCGCTACGACTGCTAAAGGCGTTCCATCGAATGAGCAGAATAAAATTCAGACATTGACAGAGTGTACTCACGATGCGAAGCTATTATACGTAGCATATTTCATTAGCGCGCAATATCGACTTGCTTTTTTTTCGTTTTTTGCGAAAGTGAATTCATTGCTTCCGTATGTATCTTTAAAATAAAAAGGCGGAAAGGCTTGTGACGCTGTTCACTCTTGCGCCATAAGTGAGACAGCTGCGTTTTGCCATAGCTCCGGGAATTCCTTTGCGGAAGCTTCTTTTTCCCGATGCCACAGATAATGCTGAGAGCGACGTGGATTGAAGTTCTCCTCTGATCATCTGTCTTGGCTTCTTCACTGTAAGCTTCTTTTATTATTATAATTAAACTCACGAGGCACGGAATTAGGGAAGATTCCCGCGGTCTCTTCCTGAGTGCATTGAAGCCACAATCATTCTGAGTGGTTCATTTTTGTAAAGTTTGCTTTTATGAGAAACTGTCCAGCTAATTACTAATTCTCGTGAAATGTGCCTTCAGCAGGGTGTTAATCATAATAATATTTCGTATCCGTTCGAATTGAAGTTCAGTAGCACTGCATTGTTTTTCGGTTCCGGTTTGGGTTTAGTGATGCATACGACATACCGATTCGGTTTCTTGTTCCACCAAGCGCACGCCGGTTGAAACCGGTTCTCATTTGTACGTTAGACGGCGGGCACCCGTTCATGCTCAGCGTTGAACAAAATGAATAAACTTTTCAACTCACAATAATTAAGAAACAAATCGTTCTCAAATTGGTGTCTTCTGATTCCAAAGTACAATACCTTCTTTCTGCTTAAAAGGCAACCCCGATTCATTTTTGTTTGTGAAAAAAACATTGCAGCCTTCTTCAGTATCACCTATGACGACACATCAAATATTACGATGCAGTTCCGTTTAACTGTTTTTTTTTAAACGGTTCCACAAAATCTGCAAAGCGCCTAGTTGTCGAAACCGGTTGACTCTAGCGGGCGATTTGGGAGCAACTGACAGCGCAGACAAAGCTACGGCGTTGACGTAGCCAACATTGAGCTAAACCTCATCACCATTGCCCCTTTTTGTTTGTTTTTACTTCTCCCGGAAAGCGTAACGGGGGACGTCAGCAACGTTTCTCCTCAGCGCTCAGCGGATATATCCACGCAATTGACGCGCCTGCACAGCGCGCTTCTTGGGAACCGTCCGGCCGTACCGCCGTTACAGCCGTCTCTCGAGTCCCACGTCACAAGCGCCGTCGTCGTCTCATCGGCTCTAACTATTGTAACTCAGAGTTGCGTTCACACTACGTGCGCAGACTGATGCCGCAGTTGTGTGAACGTCTTCGAAAGATCGTAGACTTCAAAACATGGTGAAGAGTGCGGTTTAGACGACACTGGCGCCTGGCACACGCCAGCCACAACGGTGGCCCGCCGGCACGCCCAATCCCGCCAATCGTTGCGTAATGGATCACGTGACATCTCGAACCACGTGATAGGCATGCTTTTGGTGGCCCGACGACAATGCCGCCAAACAGAGCCGAAATTTCGGGTTCGATTTCCGCTCATGTTTAAAGTAAAATTTGGCAACCAATAACCCATCTTTCGCAAAGCAAATGACGTACTGCCTTTTATTAATGTTTTTTAATGTAAAACCACTCATTATCCCGGAATTTCCAGAAGTGAGCGAAGTTGCCCTCTATGTTCTGGCGCAGCTGACGCTACAAGCTGATGATACCAAACAGACCCCGTCATAACGCACCATCGTAGTGTTTGTCGTGTTTCTGTACGTGTTCTATTATCACTCAACCAAACATACATAGAAGAGGCCTATTGACTAGCGTTTCTAACACTGCTTGATTTGTCCCATTAGCTCGTAGCGTCCGGTGCGTCCCAACATAAGCTGAAATGTAATAAATCCAGGGAGGGCAGAATGTATCATGGGCGAATCGTGCGTTAATATATGTTAC
>JAZHYW010023644.1:20000-61935 GCA_037355805.1 Ixodes ricinus
ATATATATATTATTTTGTTTGGACGGCACCTTTTGACTTTTTGGCGAAAAGGTGCCGTCCAAACTGGAGAGTAATAGGCCTATATCTGCTGCGTTTTGATGCTCAAGCTACCGTGGGAACCGGCGGCCGAAGCCCATCCTTGACGAAAGCAGTGCTGCGATTTGTGCCGGTAATCCCGAAAATTTTCTAGTCACGGTTTCATGCCGGGATCCAAAATTCAACCTGCCTTAGCGAACACGAAGGGCACGCCGGGCTACCGTGTCCGTTCCATGCAATGCAGGTCCGCCTGTACACAAGAAAAGAACCGAGCGAGGCATCGTTTACACAACTTACAGAAGATAAAGAAAGAAAACGCATCCTTATGGCAAATACACGCTAGGGTGAAGGCGCCTCGATACCTTCGCGTTTAGCGTGATGTCGTTTTTGTAGTTCCCCGCGAGGCCAACGGCACGCGCTCACATGGAAGAAACGAAGAAATAACTGGAAACTATATCCCGCAGTAGTGCCAAATTTGGTAGTAATAATCCTCGTTAACTCGAACACGGCTATCTCGAAATAGTGGTTAAGTCGTAAAATTTCCTTGTCATGGAATGAGCTCCCATAGGCACAATGTATTTTGTCCTAGCTTATCTCGAAAGGCTTTCATGACGGACTTCGGATATCTCGAAATCTCCTCAGCGAAAATCGCAAAAAATATCCCACAATAAACAACAAAAACTGCCGCAAAAAACAAACAAAAGACGTGCATGCGCAAAAAAAAAGCGGAAGCGCAAGGAAACAAGAAAATGACCGCGGTAAACTCAAAAACGTCTTTTTTTCTTCTTTTTTTACAATTTTCATTTGGACAAACTAATCGTTCACAAGCCGGGATGCCTGCAGTTCCGTGACGACGAGCGTTTTGTTCCGCTCTGTCTTTCGTTTTCTCTTTGCTCCTGGGTTCTTCCGTTTCCTTCCAGGTCGGGTCGTCGTGAGCCTCGTGTTTCCCAGAGGTGTCTCGTTCGTTTCAAAAGTTTCAAGTGTTCTGCTCTTTGCTGCTTGTCCACCATTTTTCGTGTATTTCATAAAAGTCTTGCGGCCACGCGAGTAAGGGTGAAGTGTTAGATTCCACCATCGGTTGTGAATTCTCTGATGTTGTTGGCTCGTGACTCGATTGACCGTGAAGATGGAAGAGCCCAAAAAGCGTAAATCACTGACGCTTGAGAGGAAAGTTGCTTTCATCAGAAAAGTTGATGATGCTGCGATTGTTAGAAGTTTTATTTAGAACATCGCGCGATCAGAGGTAAAAAATTCCGGTACTTTGCTTATCTCGAAATTTCGCTTATCTCGAATTTTTTCACAGTTTTTGTGACTTCGAGTTAACGAGGTATTACTGTACTGTCAATTCCAGCTCTTGCCGGGAGATCCTTTTTTATGCGCTTAAAGAAAAGCGTCGCGAGCAAATCATGACATGGACACGAAGGCGAAAATCGCTTACTGAAACCACATGGGTTTGTTTTCAACCACTTCCCTTAACGGGAAGGAAATGAGGGAGAGGAGGAGACAGGAGCACGCGGAAACGTCAGAACACTAAGCTCTGGTTGGAATGATTACTGATTAGACGCAAAGCTAGCTGCCTTTGTTTCTATACTCACTCTTTAAACACGTTTGAATATTTAACGACGGTGTCCGGCTTCCGGCGTTCGAACGCATTCGAACAGCGAACAGAGACAAAAGGCAGCTACGTCTACCCACGGATCATTCCAGTCAGAGCTCGGCGCTTCGAAGTCCTCGCGCGTTCTCATAACATCCTCTTCCTCAGTTTCTACACGTATAGTTTGTTTCACTTTGTGTGCAACCGAGCCCGAAGCCAGCAGCATGAGCATGTTGTTCAGAACCATAGCCTCCTATATATACTGACAAAGCCTGGCGAATCGCCACGAGAAGCGGCCGCCGAAATGGAAGAGGTGGAGCGGCAGACAACGGAAGAGAGGAGAGCCACGTGACTGGCGCCCCGCAGCGGAGAGACGCCGAAACACACTTCTAACGAGCGAGAAGTGTGTTTCGGATCCTCGCCGCTGCAAAAGCTGTGCGATGACGTCCAAGTTCTTTGAAAAATGCCTCTTTGATGCTGTGTGCTACCAGATCCTCGCGCTCCAAATCTGCGACCGGGCACTCTATGGCTTCGTCAACGAACTGCCAGACTTTGTGAGTATAGACGATGCCATGCCTGAATGATGGCTGCACTGAACGAGAGGGCGTGCTTGGCGGTGACCCTGAAAGCCCCGAGCTCGCTCTTTGTCTCTTCCGCTACGCTCGCAGTTTAACCAAAATATAAGAACTTGAAATGAGTACAGTCGCCAATTAAATTTTGAACACAGCACAAGAGGGCGTCCCTTCTAACGAAAAACTGTGCATTCGGCTATATAAAGACATTTGCAATGTAACGATATATATAAATATGCGTTCCAGTTTTCTAAGTAACCGCAATAACCTTTTAAGAAAAGTAGCTACACGTTTTAAAGGCGGCATAACGCACGTACTTAAAAAGCATTCTGTAATAGTTATACCTATAGAAAAGGACAAAATTTGTATGACCCATATCTGCAAACAAGACATATCTATTAACCTGGACGTTGCGAAGTGCTTGATGATCTCAGACACGCTCGGATAATCTCGCCTCTACAGAGAATCATTCATCAGCTCGTAAATGTTATAACTCAGCTCTTCATCGAAGCTGCATTAATTCCCAGCATACGCGAAACACTCATTTACACAATTCGCTTTGGCGAAGGGTGTAAATGTCGTATCGAACAAGAGACCTCTCCATTCCCAGTGGATCGCTCCACCAACGGAGCTAAACAGGAGTTAGGCGTCAGTATACACCTGTCAGTCTTACCGAAACTGAATTTATACGTCCATCACGTGACATCAAGCCATGTGACGTCATTTTTCCCACTAAACTTAGCGATAAAACTGAATTGGTGTTGAGACAACGTGCCGTATATTTTCTCATTAAATCTAGCGGTGAAACTGTACTTGTGTACAGGTCACGTGACCATGTCACGTTACGTAATTTTTTGCTGCTAAATTTACCGAGGGAGCTAAATTTGAGTAGGCACTCTACAAAAGCCCGTGCGTCCACTTTCTCCCACAACACTCGGAGAGACGAAACATAAGTTTAGGCCAAAAAACGGATGCATTGCTTAATGACACCAGTCAGACTGTGTTTTTGGTCTAAACATATGTTTCGGCATCGTCATTCGCTGAGCTGCCTTACTAGGTTGCGCTGATAGGCTCTCAGAGTGTTGTGCGATAAAGTAGACGCATGGGCTTTTTCAGAGTGTATGTCACGTGACATGAAGCCAATTGAGGTCATTTTCACCGCTTAGTTTAGCGGGCAATATCCCGGTTACGTTTTCTCTGGCTTCACGTCGTCTGAAGACACTATAGCTTACAAACTTTTCAAGTTTGAGACGGTTCATTCGTCAAACTTACAACCACGCTCGGTTTGAATTCTTTAATGATCAGCTCATCATTCGAGAAATTGGAGCACGCTGGTAAGGTACAGGGATGAGAAAAATTTGAAGGACCCTCAGATTCGCCTTTAAGAGTGGAACGCGATAGCGTTATAGGGCTCCTGTCACCTCGCCTTCTCATTCGCTTCTTATGTTCTTCCTGCCAGCGCGCAGAAAGTGCGGCAAACATTGCCTAGTACAAAAAAAAAATAAGACAGCGGACGTGGCTTAGTAAGTAACGTGTCTGGGTCGCAACCGACGGGTCGTGGGTTCGGGTCCCGTCTAAAATGCTTCACTTTTTTTTTCTTTAACGCAAATTAATTACCTTATAAAGTGAAATCAGTTGACACAGGCGGTGACCTTTAATTCGCATTACGCCGCTCATGTTTTTTATCACTTTCATTCCACGCGTGATGTCAAGTTTCACGTGAGCGTCGTAGGTTGTTTAAATTCCTGCGGGAAGTCACGTGGCCGTGACGTCATGACCCTTTCGACCAATCAGGATTTTTCCGCCACGACGCCTCCGACGCCGGCTTTTCTGCTTTCACGTTATCGTGTTAAAAGCAGTCTTGGGTAAGTTATTTTTAAAAAGTAATTCGTTACAGTTAGTTACTTTCAGAAAAAAAGTAGCGAAGTTACCGTTACAGTTACCTCAACAAAAGAGTAACTCGTTACAGTTACTTTTAAAAAGTAACGACGTTATAACTTTTCAGTTACTTTTCTATAACACAAAACAAATTAGGAAAAACTAGAAAACGCTTTTCACCAAGTTTTATTGCGTAAAATTAAAAAAGTATGCTTTTTACTTCAAGTTGTAACTTAGCAGCAGTTGCTTCTCGAAATTAGTGTCTGAAAGTTTCCCTCGTTTGATAACGAACACGTACCTGCCCTTGCTGAACAGGCGCTCATCTGGCGCGCAGGATGGGATTGCTCTGTTGTGTCGCAGGAACAGGTTTTTGATTGCCGGGTAGGCGTTGAGGCAACAGAGTGCCGTTTCCTGCGGTCGAGTTGTTAGTAACCGCCTCCACCACAGAAAAATACTCTCTGTACGCCGGCCAAGGTACTTCTTCTTTGTTCTCCTCAACATTCACATCCTTGGTAGCACTAGCACATTGCTGGCTCGCTGATGGTTGCGCTGGGTTCAATGAGTCCCTGGACATACTTCAGTTCGTACCCGGCAAGCCAGAAACAAACCCCGCGCAAAAAGCAGCAAATTTTGCCTCGACTGCTGACACTACGCCGGAGTAGTGGAGCAAATCAAAATACGAAACATGCGCAGTGCCCTCCGCGTGGATTGTTGTTTCACGTTTGATTCACCCGATGAAAAAGCGTTTGCACAGAAAAAAGAAAAAACCGCAAAAGAGATGGTGCTTCAAGATACTAAGATGCAAGTGTTCAGCCATAAAGTACAAGGGCGTGCTAAAGATAACTACATTTTTTTTCATCAAATCTACATGTGGCTATATTCGGGTCGTGACTCGCGAGAAAGGGCGTATTCACAAGTTTGTACACAAAATAACTTGACAATCGAAATGTCGGAACAGACAATTTGGAAAGCGCAAAGAAAAGCTAAATTGTACTCGTCCAGTGATATAATATTCTTAAAAAACTGGAAAGTAACGACAAAAGTAACGTCGTTACTTTCATCGTTACCCGAAAAAAGTAATAGAACTACAGTTACAAGTTACATTTTGAAAAAGTAACTCGTTACAGTTACAAGTTACCAAAAATGTAACGAAGTAACAGTAACGCGTTACTAGTGACGCGTTACTAGTAACGCGTTACTACCCAAGACTGGTTAAAAGCGACATAAAGGACAAAGACTGGACAAAACGTCGTCCCTATTTCCTCACGTGCCCATTACTTCCTCGTCGAAGTCCGGGTCGCTTTATGTCCGACAGCAGCTGACCATCCGACGGAACCAACCAAGCATTGTTCAAAAATGCGTCGTCACGGAGCTTAATATATTTGTGGGTAGAGACCAACTCGACTGTCTGACGTAACACCACTGCGGTGGCGCTGCTGCCGGCAGTGCGCGTGCGCAGACGGCTCGCCACAATGAACTGGGTTTCTGCGCGCGCGCAGTGCCCACACCGGATGTGGGCAAACGTGGTTTGTTTGTAAACAGTCTATTCCTCGATACTATCACCGTCTGTTTTCTTTTTCCAAAAAGACACAGGAATGTACGTCCAGCGTGCTAACTTCCGCCCACAGCCCAGACCGGAAGTACGCCCGACGCGCCACCACCGCGCCGTGACGTAACATAGCTGAGGGAGAGGAGGTTATGAGAACGCGCGGGGACGCCGGAGAGCCGAGCTCTGACTGGAATGATTGGTGGGTAGACGTAGCGGCCTTTGTCCCTGCTCGCTGTTCGAACATAGAGTAATCTACACAAGGTAAAGAGCGGACACTTCCATAGGCCCCAGCGACCCATTTAGCTGGCAGGGAGCGCACCCAGCGGCCGTCGTAGTCCCCAACTGAATGAATGGAGCCACAATAAAAAAACAACTTACCGGATGGATAGATATCTAGTTTGGCATAGTGGACTGGCGGTAGCCTGCGCCATCTTGTTTGCCGCGAGTTATGTTTTTCCTACTATTCCCGCATGCCAATAAATTTCCGCTATAATTACTTCACACGTATGTATGATTCCTAATGCGAACAACTAATGGACAATAAGATATATACAGTTAACACTGACTTTACAAGCCAGGAAACCCATATAGGTTTGTGCTGTCCAGAAGAACACCACCAGGGAGTAATCAACAGAGTTTATTTTCGCAACAAAAATATGATGGGCAGTTTGTGCCTCGTACATAATTACAAAAACTACAAAACACAAGCACCGTGTATCAAGGATTCACAAACAGTACATCCTACAAAAAAACGACAAGCATATTATGGCACGCATGAAAATCTTATCAAACAGCAGGAATTACAACGAAACAACTGCAATTGAATTGAAAGCCTGTTTTGTGTTCTCAAGCAAGTTCCATGGAAGGCGCACACACACACATAACATATGCCGCAGTATGCAGCATCAGCAACAAATACAAAAAAACTGGTCATGCAGTATCAAAGCTCGTTGATCCAATGCAATTTTTACGCAAATAAAAAGTTCAGCAGAAGAATTCTGAAATGCACGATGACCACAATGAGAAGAAACAGACAAGTAAATGCCTAAACGAGATTGCCACTAGTATTGACCTACTCAGTCTGTCATTGTACATAGTCATTAAATAACCCTAACACAGCCTGCACTGCACAATGAAACATACCTTGTTCCTGCTGATTTAAGAAACAGTAATGACCAAAATAACAAGAACTGAAAGCCATCCGACGGACTAATACAGGTTTTACGTTCATGTCACGTTTAACATGTCACATTTAACATGTAAGGTTTAACATGACCACTACCATAAAAAGCACACATGAAATGGTTGACAGAAGACTGCTAGAGCAGACTGATACCCGGTGTACCTGCGACCCACTCATCACAAATGATTCCACCAAGGCTTGGCATGCAACTTGCACTGCCTAATTAGGTACATCTTACAGGGTGTCTACCAAACGACTTCTTCCAAAGTCCATGATTTTTCCAGGTTTTCATTGACTATTTCGATAAAATTTTCTGGCTGTTCCTCCCTTCGAAGGATGACATTTTGGGTAATGTTATTCAGCAGAGCCATGGCGACACCTGATCGCCGGGCTTCGTTCCGCACCACCGTGCCACTTTTACTGGTCACTCTCCCTGCTTTAGCCAACCTTTTGACAGTTTTCCAGATAATTTCCTGACTTTTCCAGGTGATCCGAAATTCCCTGAGAATATCAGGCTTACCAGGTTGGCAGACACCCCTGATCTCAATCTCCTTCACACTTCACATATGTGTAAAGCAGAAACAGTGTCCAAAAGAAAAGGAAGTTGCATCCAAGATGAGTGACCTAAGAGAGTATTGACAAAGATCAAAATGGGAACTTACACATTCCACATGACCATAATAGAAAAAAACAGACATGACCATCTAAAAAATCATTCATTACAATAGCCCAGTAGAGTGCAACCTATTTGCTGCAAATAATCCCAAAAAATGGCTCCTCTCGTATATAGATAGTTAAATAAACCTTTGCCTCTCTCAGTATCTGAATATGTCGATGGGCCAACTGAAGGCACAGTGGTTTTCATTAGCTTTGCTCGCCCAGGGTCCATTAAGTCACGCGCTGCGAAGGGACTGCTGCAGACGAAATACTTCGCATGTAGCTCACTGGACGATTTTTGCAGAAGGTCGCCTCTTTTGGCATACTTCAGCCACGCCTTTGACCTGCAAGATGTATTGAAGTTCATTATTTTTTATTTCGTTTCTTTGTTCAAAATAAAATATTTGACCACAATGGTTTGCATATTGTGGTTTGGCATGGAAGTGATAAACGAACTAATAGTGTTTCAGGAGGTTGTAGTTATTTATTGACTGCACACATACACTATTTTACAGACTGGTTAAAAGGTGTGCAATGCTATACAAAAAGTGTAACTTTTTTTAGGAGTTCGGTAGTTTTATACTAGTGTGGACGATGGGCATCAGCTAGTTCTAGTGCCTTCCTCATTTATAAAAATATTAAAAATCTTGCAGTCTCAATAAAAAGAAGAAGATCGAGTTGTGGTTCCCTTGCATGTCGTGTTAATTCACCACGTAGCAACGAATTTGTAATTCAGTCTGCCTTGCAGAGCTGGGAAGCAAGTCCACCACAATCCGGTTTTCATGGAATATAATGTTTTAAAACTAAATTTAGTACTAACTGAACTAAAGCACATTTAAGATTTGAAGTGAGTTTTGAATAAACATACAGCTTTCTCTCCGGTTTTCGTTAGAACTATGCATCAAGTACGTTGTTAAAACAAATGACAACCTGTCGTCTCGTGGAACTCAGAAGAACTTTGTTCCTGGCTTCTTGCGCGTTCTCCCATTGTTTCCGCACCAGGCTACGCAACAGTAGCTGCCGTAGCCAAACATCCTGACGGCATCAGCTGGGAAACGAAAATAGCACAAGTCAATTTGAGATTACCCGAATTTAGTGCCTTCATTTCAAAGCGATTTGGAAACCAAAACTGTTGAAGCGACAATAAAGAGTGGTGATAAAGAAAAGCCTTCATGGTATTGTCACCCCCCATTTCTTTGTATTTTCCTTGTGAGCCTGCGTTGCTTAGGATGGCCTCGCCCTAAGCAAAGCTCGCATGAAGGCTACCTGTACCCTGCTTCATACCTGGCGCCAGGTACAACGCTGTCAAAGCTGCTGGCGCGAAAGCCACGCGCTCGCGTTACCAGTATTGACAGCGATGCACATGAGGTATGAAATTGAGTATGCCTTGAGTGCCTTGACCGGTGTTCTCGCTGCACGAGCGCACGCGCGCACGTGCAACTGCCGAGGCTTCATACAGAGCAATTAGCTCGCGCTTTAGCCCGTGCATCCAACTATAGCCAAAAGCAAGCAAAATACGGTGTCAGTAAAACGACTCACCTTTCTAACAACGGAAGAATGATGAGAAGCCCGCACGAGCCATTCAGGTGCAGCCCAACCGACCTTTCGCTCGACGTGACAGGAAGGCTACCGTCCGCCGAGCCGACTGCCCCAAAGCCATCCACTGAGCCGCAGCCAAAGCCGCAGCTGTTCAAACTGTTTTTAAAAGTATTTGGAGCTGCTATTAATTTTGAAATGTTAGGTTATAGAGTAGAGTTATTCATCAAGGGTGAAAATATGATAAATGTCTAAATTAAGTATGTGACTGCAGTGCCACTGAACGGTCGTCGTAGTCCCTAGCTCCTGGGCCGCGAATCGGCTCGAGTGGCCACTCTTTCGTTTACTGTGTTACTCTATGGTTCGAATGCGTTCGAACGCGAACGCCGGATGCCGGACGCCGACGTTGTGTCTTCAAACGCGTTTGAAGACAGAGTACAGAGACAACCCCTATTGGAAAACCCCAATATGAACAGCGTATTATGGATATTGGGAAACAATATATTTTTATTGTATTACAATACAATATGGATAGTGTATTGGAACACATTACGTTTATTGTATTGTATTGCAATAAGGGTTTGTTATGAGATTCCAATATGCATAATACGCTAAAACTATTGGAATCCCATATCCCTATTGGAAAACCCCAATATGAACAGCGTATTATGGATATTGGTAAACAATATATTTTTATTGTATTAAAATACAATATGGATAGTGTATTGGAACACATTACATTTATTGTATTGCATTACAATAAGGGTTTGTTATGGGATTCCAATATCCATAATACGCTAAAAACATTGGAATCCCATCCCGTATAAACCCTTATTGGACCCCCATGTGTCGTATGGGGATCCAATAAAGGTTTATGATTCCAGTGTATTTAGCGTATTATGGATATTGAAATCCAATGAAATCACTTCTATATTGTATCAACTACCAATAAAACTATATATGAGTTGGAATGTCACATTCAGCACGAAATTTCTTTGCAATGCAAAGTATCCTTGTGTGTATTCCTGAGTGATGAAAAAAAATGTTGCTGTTGTCAAATTATGAATAAAGAAGCAAAACACTGGGCTTATCCACACCAAATATATTTAACATATCCCCTAATTGAAGAATCCGGCATTTACTGCAAAAAAAAAGGTTAATTGTTTAGAAGTTTCATTTAAAAACTTGATGTTCGAGAATAGAATCTGGAATCCTCACCTTTGAACCAGAACGAACTGCCGCCTGCTGGCTTCTGGCCGCAGAAACTGCAAGAGAGATTTGCGATTAGTTGCGTCCAAGTAACAATTTTTTGGAGTAGCCGCCTACAGCACATTAAGCCGGATAAATTCAAAATTACATGTGCGCGACCTATATCATATATGCCTCTTGCGACAAAACTGGGCACATGTCGACAAATGTGTTGTCCACGCGTATTGCAGCGAAGCAAGCTTCAATGAAAGCGTCCACAGTCGTTCTGAGCTCCGTCAATTAAATATGCCATATGGCTCGTCTGGCTTCAGTATTGCTGCTTCAGAGCAAACTAGAAAATCTGGAATCCTCACCTTTGAACGAGAACAATCCGCTGCCTGCTGGCTTCTGGCTGCGGAAACTGCAAGAGAGATTTCGATCAGTTGCGTCCAAATAACAATTTTTCGGAGTAGCCACCTCAGGGGTGGCACTCATGAAATGTACTTGGGAGCAGCCACGGGAGCAGCTGAAACAGCTGTTTTGGAGCAGGTTGGGAGCAGCTAAAACTACATTCTGGAGCAGGCTAGAGCAGCTCAGATCAGCTTTCATTGCACTTCAGCTTGTGTCTTAGACAAACACGGGAACAATTTCAATTGTGCTTAGCAGCACAGATGAACATGAGTGGTAAGGGATCTAGGTGGATTGGATAACAGTGGAACTGATGCGAAAACTTGAAACTTTGTGAGCCTTAATGAGAACCAAAAGCAAGTACCATATGTTTCTGAAGATAGTGTCCTTCATAATTCTTGAGTGGCTTTCAGCTGCTCAAAATGCAAACCAGCACTGCTTATCGCACAACCCTCATGTGCTCGACATAGTAATTATATGTGCGAACCTCGTGACGTGCGTAAGCAATGGACGTACAGTTGCGCAGGGGAACAGGGCAACAAATTTCGAGTTTATCCTATTCTGCAAATCAATATCGAAGCAGCAGACTACGATTAACGGAGTTATCCTATTCGAAACGATAAGCAGGAGCAAGGTTAAAGTACGCCGAGCAGATCTACTGCTCGCGTGAGAGCTGCAGGCCGGCAAAGTTTCGGATCGGACCGCGCTTCAGTTCTATCAAATCACGATTTATCTTGCGAGAATGCGGTTCCAACTTCTAGCGATGAAGTACTAAAAGGAATCTTTTCCTCATATGTTTTCAACTGGGGATCCCGGGCGCTCAGAGCCTCAGGAAATCTGACGCTTAACGACTCGACCTCACCTCGGCCAACTCTCTTCAAGGAATCCTGAACCGAAATTTGGATTTCACAAAATAAGGTAGCAGGGGTGTTCAACGGGACGCCACAAATCCGAAAACACCACTCATAAAGCGATATCTTGAACGAATGGCCGTATTTTTGTAAAATAAGGATGCGATTGAGTGAGAATCGCGACGTCGCATTTCCTGCCGAATTGTTAGGAGGGGGAAACGGCCTTGGTTCCTTCGCTCTTCGCGTCCTCACGTAGTCAAAGCGAGAAGAGGCTGAAACGAGAATCGCGACGTTACGGCCTTTTTTGGCCTTGTTCAAGAGCGCTCTTCTTTCACAAAAATACAACCATCCATTGGAGAGATCGCTTTATGAATGATGTTTTCGGGTTAGTTGCGCCCCGCCTAGCGCTTCCGCGTTGCTTTCTGCAACCAAAACTTTGATTCAGCATCCCTTTAACCGCTAATGGTTGAAGAATAACAATCCAGTCGCAGATGGTGTAGCGCTTGGGATCCGACCACCAAGTTTTTTCGCGCGCTTCCGACTCGGGATACACAGGGAGAATAAACAGAACAAAGGATTGCAAGGTCAACCAAGCTAAACACGCTCATTGTTGCCAATCGAGTCGATAGAAACCAAAACCAAGACTAAATACAATTTTTTTTTTGGCGCACGTTTTGCGATTTGGTGCATAATGGCGCGAGGTGTTGGCTGTGGCGCAGTTTCGGCAAGACATGGCGCAGACAAATACGTCTGGCGCAAATGGCGCAGCCGTTCCACCCCTGCACCTACACCACATTAAGCCGGATAAATTCAAAATTACATGCGCGCGACATAATATGCCTCTTGAGATGTAACTGGCACACGTCGACAAATGTGTTGCCCATGTGTATTGCAGCGAAACAAGCTTCATTCAAAGCGTCCACAGTCGTTCTGAGCTCCGTCAATTAAATATGCCATACAGCTCGTCTGGTTTCAGTATTGCTGCTTCAGAGCAAACTAGAAAATCTGGAATCCTCACCTTTGAACGAGAACAAACCACTGCCTGCTGGCTTCTGGCTGCGGAAACTGCAAGAGAGATTTCGATTAGTTGCGTCAAAATAAAAATTTTTTGGAGTAGCCACCTACAGCGCATTAAGCCGGATAAATTCAAAATTATATGAGCGCGACATAATAAATGCCTCTTGAGACGTAACTGGGCACACGTCGACAAATGTGTTGCCCACGCGTATTGCAGAGCGAAACAAGCTTCATGAAAGCGTCCACAGTCGTTCTTAGCTCCGTCAATTAAATATGCCATACAGATCGTCTGGCTTCAGTATTGCTGCTTCAGAGCTAACTGGAAAATCTGGGACCCTCACCTTTGAACGAGAACAAACCGCTGCCTGCTGGCTTCTGGCCGCGGAAGCTGCAAGAGATTTGTGATTAGTTGCGTCCAAGTAACAATTTCTTTGAGTAGCCACCTACAGCACATCAAGCCAAATAAATTCAAAATTACATGCACGTGGCATAATATGCCTCTTGACACGTAACTGGGCACACGTCCACAAATGTCTTGTCCATGCGTATTGCAGCGAAACAAGCTTCAATGAAAGTGTCCACAGTCGTTCTGAGCTTCGTCAATTAAATACAGTAGACTCCCGTTAAGGTGAACTCGCTTAAAGGGGCCCTGCAAGGACTTTTTTACTGGTTATTAATTTGCACCGAACCTGAGCGCACTGAACGTAGTAACCCAGTGAAACTTATATTTTCTCGAAATTCGCTTTATTTTAAAAGTTATAGGCAAATTAAAATTACAAAAACAAGCAAAAAATAACCTCCCTCATGCATCCTTGGTTGTTTGAGTGGCCGTGAACTAGAGGAGGGGTAGTGGGCTCATCGCGAGCGCTCGCGGCTGCCGCACTTTGTGTCGACGGCGCGAGAGGGCGCCACTAAAGCATTATCTGGATAGGCTGTATGCAGCGGGCCGCCAGAGCGGCTCTCATTGCATTTGCTGCGCTATTAAACAATAATTCGGCATGACACTTCATTGGCCACAAACGACAGCAAACACGGGGTAAAGATCAGTTCAGAATGGGAGCCTTCGCGCTGCCATACCGTGAAACGGCCAAACCGCAAGACAAAGCTTCTCATTGATGGCCTTCAGAACGCTCGGAGCCGGTCGGATCCTCCTGTCCATACGACCGCAGCGCCGCCGCGTACATCCGGGACCTATCCAAGTCGGCGCCTGATCCCACTACTCCTTTCTAGTATGCGCAGCCTTTTCCACCGCTTGGTGGCGGGTATGTCGACAGGTCATTTCTTGTTTCCGTACTTTATAAACTGCATTCGTTTCTTTTCTGATCTAAAATACTGAACAAAAACTACTTTTTTAAATATTTGAAACGGTTCGCGCCACTTATATATTGTATTTCGGCTAAAAAGAAGCTGTTAGCGGCTCTGACCAGTAGTAAGCCCAGGACCAAAGACGTCACATTTTGTGCGCTTTCGGTACCGCGGGTCGCCGTTGTCGGTGGAGGAGGTTTCCGCATCGTCCGGTTAAAATATGACGCACTGATATTTAGTTACTCTCTCCGTGCCCACTGGCTTGCCCGAACTTCAAGAGACATGGAAACCGCAAAAAAGGTAGACGCTTAAATATGATTGCAGGGCCCCATTAAGCAGAATTCTCAGATATGCCAAACAAAAAAAGAACATTTGGTTGCTCAATGTAAAAAAAATATTTTTTGCATTGCATGGCATTGCATTGACAGCGACACCGCGCATTGTGTTGGCCGAGGTGTATGTCAGATGTAATGTACCGTAAAAACCCGCATATAATACAAGGTTTTTTTTTCAAATTTCCAGCTTCGATGAGGCGCGATCTAACGCTGTTTGACGTAGTTTCGGTTTCGAAGCATTATGGCACTCAAAACAGTTTTTCATCATCGTTAAAATCCCAATGTCCGAGGCGCCACCATTCGTACGCGGTCAGGCTCGGCAATGGCGTCGGCGCGGAAACAATCATTGGTCGCCTACAAAAGAAAAGTTCCTTTGGTTGCGGAACACACCGGTAACAGTGCTACCGGACGATAATTCATCGTAGATGAGGGCAGCATCCGTGGATGGAGACGACAAAAGCAAGCTCTGTTCGCGTGCAACAGAACGAGAAGAAGCTTTAGGCGCCCAAAGAATGGCGTGTTCGCCGACGTCGACGCAAGTCTCAGCGACTTTGTAAAAGAGCAACGTGAACGGCACCTCGCCGTAAACATCGAGCTGCTGCATGAGAACTTTGGCGAGCTGACATTGGGTTACTCGCTTTATGCGTCGCGCCGGATTTTCACTGCGTCGGCGCACGCTCGTCGCTCACTCTTTCAAGATGTGCGGGATTTCAAATGCGCTCGACGGCGCTGAAGACTACTGCCTTTGGGAGGAGGCGTCGGACAAGGAGTCTGATGGACGTTATGACAGTGATTAAGGTTTAATTATGACATGTGGCCCATGTTTTCTCAGGAACATGGGCCACATGACGTCTTTCATCGCTAGACACCGATTTGCACAGAGGAGGAGGCAGTCAAAAATCACCGAATGGATCGGTTCCCCACCAGTGGTGTGTGAAACATTTTTTTTTCTTCTTTTGGCATGGTAAGCCAAATAAATCTCCCTTTTAAGCATCTCTTCATTGTAGGCCTTTTCATTCTGTGTTTATTGGTCAACAGCAATTTAGACATGCCCAGCATGATAATTAGGGCACTTCTGGTAAGGCGAACATCTGATAAGTTAAACAAGTTTTCAGGGTCCCTTCATGTTCGTCTTAAAGGAGTCTACTCTATACCATACAGCTCGTCTAGCTTTAGTATTGCTGCTTCAGAGCAAACTATAAAATCTGGAATCCTCACCTTTGAACGAGAACAAACCGCTGCCTGCTGGCTTCTGGCTGCGGAAACTGCAAGAGAGATTTGTGATTAGTTGCGTCCAAGTAACAATTGCTTTGAGTAGGCACCTACAGCACATCAAGCCGAATAAATTCAAAATTACATGCTCGTGACATAATCAAGGTGTCTACCAAATTGTTATTTTAAAATTCCCTGACTTTTCCAAGTTTTCCCTGACTATTTTAATTGAATTCCCTGACCCACAACTACCGACACCAAAACAATATATTATAGATAGACACTATTCACAACGTTAATATTTTATTTAAGTTAGCTAAAGCAACTACCTTCACTTTGGAAGATGTTTAGAATACAGCATTGATCAGGGTTTACTGTTTCAGGGAGTTTGGTCCCAGTACCTGATCAGTCTATCCATTTGTTCTCTCTGAGTTACTTTGTTCAGTGACTTATCAAAAGCAACCACCAGATATGGCATGCTAGAGAGGCTTGCTAGCAACTTCTCTTGAAAGTATGGGCCGATAACATGACTTATGGTATATCCCACTTTGTCTTTTCCAAGCTGCATTTTTCTGGCGGTCTCACACATGGGGAACATCAACGGAAACAGCGAGGCAGACGCTGCCGCTGAACGGAAAGATCCATGAGTAATTATAGTGTTGAAGCCACCCACCGACGTCTTCACAGAGGGGCTAAGAGCTTCCGTGGCGGTGGTTAGACGCATTGCCGGAGCCCTACAAGCACTATCGCTACCTCCGGACAAAACGCCCGTTGCTGTCGCGGAACGCAAGTCAACATTTGTCGCAGTCTTGAAAAATATGATTGGGCTCTGGGAAACGCTTTGCAGATATTTCATAGCAGCTTGATGTTTCTTACCCTCAACACGAGTAGTAATCGCCCTATTCCCCATGTTTCTCAGAGAGAACTTCTTGCAGCACATTGTGCAGTGAGAACTATTTGGATTATTTGGAACGGGCCGAATCCAACTTGCGTTCGTGGATATGTCCGGGTTTGTCCAGTTGAGGTTGAAGGAGCACTTCCTCGACAGTGACATAGTCACTTTCACATATCTCCACTTCCAGAAAATAACACAACAGAAAGCCAAACCCAAAGCCACAAACGCACGTGGCAGAGCTCGTAGAGTGGAGGCGTCCAGTTGCGTTTACGGGGAAGTGTGAAAACACGATATCTGACAAACGAATGGATTGCTAGGTGCGCGCCTCTCAGAGGGTAGATGAAAGGAACGACGGCTGTTCTCTTCCGAGTGAGTGGCGACTCGCGCCACCTAGTATCGGCTAGAGTAACTCTTTCTCCTAGTACTAGAGCAACACCACCTGACTAGAGTCGCTGAACTAAACAAAATGGCCGCTGCTACTCTGCTTCACAAGTAACTGCCTTAGCCATCATACTTTAGCGTTGCTACTCTAAAGTGTAGCTTATTTAGTGGCTTTAGAGTGTACTAAAAGAACGACGAGCCGCCAGCTTCGCACATGCTCTCGTGTGAAGCGCAGCGCGTGGAAAGTTGGCGTGGCGGCGCTGCGGCTGTACCCGCCCGTCTGCGCCCATCCGCTTGGGCGGGTCGCGTCACGCCTAGGGGTCGCGACGCCGCACTGGCTGCGCGCGACTAGTGGCTATGCCTGCCCGTGCCTGCCGCTTCTAGCATAAGCAGGTGAGCATGGGATAAATTCCCTGACTCAGCAATCATTATGGAAATTTCCTGACAATTCCTTGACTTTTCCAGGTGTCTTAAAATTCCCTGACAATTCCCGGTTTTCCCGGTCAGTGGACACCCTGATAATATGCCTCTTGAGATGTAACTGAGCACACGTCGACAAATGTGTTGTCCACGCGTATTGCAGCGAAACAAGCTTCAATGAAAGTGTCCACAGTCGTTCTGAGCTCCATCAATTAAATATGCCATACAGCTCGTCTGGCTTCAGTACTGCTGCTTCAGAGCAAACTAGAAAATCTGGAATCCTCACCTTCAACGAGAAAAACCGCTGCCTGCTGGCTTCTGGCTGCAGAAACTGCGAGAGAGATTTGCGATTAGTTGCGTCCAAGTAACAATTGCTTTGAGTAGGCACCTACAGCACATCAAGCCGAATAAATTCAGAATTACATGCGCGTGACATAATATGCCTCTGGAGACGTAACTGAGCACAAGTCGACAAATGTGTTGTCCACGCGTATTGCAGCGAAACAAGCTTCAATGAAAGCATCCACAGTCGTTGTGACCTCCGTCAATTAAATATGCCATACAGCTCGTCTGGTTTCAGTATTGCTGCTTCAGAGCAAACTAGAAAATCTGGAATCCTCACCTTTGAATGAGAAAAAACTGCCGACTGCTGGCTTCAGGCAGCGGAAACTGCAAGAGAAATTTGCGATTAAATGCGTCCAAGTAACAATTTGTTGGAGTAGCCACCTACAGCACACTCAAAATTACATGCACGGGACATAGATGCCTCACGCGACAGAACCCCCTTCATCCTTGCTTTCTGTTAACTCTGCTCACCTTTACCGCTTGCCTCCAGTTTCTGTGCTACTTCTTTAATCTCGATTCTCTGGTTCCCAAAGGCCATGCCATGGCTTGCGCCAGGCACGGATCTCTCAGCTCCGCGAGCGGCGCTATTGTGGCAAGAACGCCACGTCACCTGGGCGCTCGACGTGTTCTTTTAATATTTCGAGCATGCCTCAAAACAGGTAGATGGGTGTCTGGTATGCCCTTTGCTTATTTTGCGGATCGTTCCGAAAACGGGGTAGGCACTTCTGCGATGTGGGCGCATGCTCGGTATTTTACAATAGTTGAAATTGAACTCTGCAGGAATCTTGAAACATAACGAACAGAATGTGCATGCCAAAAGGCATAGCAAATGAAACACCCACCATCTATCTATTTCCTGTTCTTGTCTGCAAGAAGCTGGCGAATATATTTCCTCCCGCGCTTGAGCCGCTCCTCCCTTGTGTCCCGGTTGGGCCTCGTCTTGACGAACCGTCGGTGGAGACCTGAGATGTGGTCAGCATCAGATTAAACCTTTTGAGACATAACCCATATACTTGCCGAGAGGAAGTACACCCAAACGAATATGGGGCATGCCATTTATAGTGCGTTTTACATTGAGAGGCCCAATGTAAAATGAGACGTCAATACTGACGCACCCCTGTTGCGAACCTAAAATTTTGAAAAGAGTCTTTTAAAAGTAAATTTTACTCCGAAATCCGAGGGAGCAGCTGGATGTCTATCAGCATAAAAAAATTTAACAATGGGGTCAAACTTTGATAACAGAGTCCGCCTTTTTGGGGGGATGGCTGAGTGAGCCAGTTGGTCTATTTTAGTAAATGGCAGCTGAACGATAATAGACCATGGGGCGATGTGTTTGCAGCTGGTTAGAGTAATCACATTTGCTTCTATTTATTTTTATTACATAATTAACACCAACATGGATAAAAAAGTTTGGAGAAGATTACAGAGTTATTACCTTCAATCCGATCAACTTCCGCCGCTATTGCAGTTTATAATTATGACACGTTGCGTCACCAAAAACAAACTCTATTTCCGATGTAACTAGGTTGTCTCTATTGCTGAAATGCTTCAGAGTGTTTCTGAAAGTGTTTGGAACATAGACTGAAATCAAAGCATTGTAAAATTGTAATTTCTATACTTTAAGTTAACAATACTTCATGGCAACGGGCACATAACAAGATGAAACCCTTTGAAAGGAACAGTATTCCCACCATATCGGATCCAACCCCTATGGGCGACACGAGTTTGACCACCCTGCTATAGCCAATTTCGCTCCAATCACTTTGCACTAAGGGTGTGCAAATATTCACAATTTTCGAATAATCAATCGAATATAGCCCTATTCGATTCAATGTCAAAATTGAATACGGTGATATAATAGCTATTCGATTTGGTATCCAAATCGAATAAAGTTTTCGAATAGCCGAAAACAGAATCAGCACAATTCAGCACCGCAAATTTTCTTTCATAGACGCTTATATACAACATGCCTGCCACATACGTGCTGTAAGATGTCACTTCTCTCAAGTGGTCTGCATACTCGGCAAAAAGTTTGTGTCCCTACTGTCCAAGACAGATGATTACCGCTAGCAGTACCAGTGTGTCTATTCGAGCAGTGTCGTTTATTCGTGTAATGCAGCCCCTGGCACTCCTTCTCGTGACACTTCTAGCACACACTCTGAATTGCACGTCCCAACTGCTTCTGTCCCCGTGTGGTTTGTGGAGGTATGTGAATACAAGTAACATCTTTTTATTTTAAAACTGTCCGCAATCAGTGATGCCCTATAAGCTCACTTTGGCGTTTTGACGTTGTTGGGTTTTCTGGTTTCTCTCGCACCGTTCTCGAGTGGTTTCCTTCGCATGATTTCTATGCTTCCGCAGTTTGCGTGCTGCCAAGACCCTGGTGTAGTCAGCTAACTCACACATGCATGGTTCTTGTTTTTGCTATTTATTCCCACCTCATTTTAGTAGTTTTCAACCTTGTAAACCGTGTACCAAGTATTCGAGAACTATTCGATTCGGTTTCGTCACTATTTGGTTCATATTCGACTCGGTCCCATAACTATTCGATTCATATTCAATTCGGTTAGAAAAATCTATTCGCACACCCCTATTTTGCACCCAAAATTTGCCAAGATATCCTGCACATCAGGGAATTAACTGAGAGGCCTAAGTCATAGCTTGGCACCATTATGCATAAACTATTGCCATTGAAGCATCATCATCACTACACTTTGTGAGACCATCTGAATCATATCAATGTGATTGTAGTTGAAATTGCAGCCAAGAACAATACATGCCTTGCACGTATGTCATCAAAATTGCATGATGGAATACATGGCGCCATGGCTCCGCACCCAAACCAAAACCATCACAGCAACCAAAGCCGGCCGAGTACAGCGAGCGTCCTTCCGCGATTCTGCCTTGCCTCTCTGCCGGTGGAAATAAGACGAGAAGAGGACCTTTGCGATCGTGACATTTTTAGCGACTCGAGGTTCTTCAGGCAGTCAAAGGTGGTTACGCGCCAGTGTCAGCAAATGCTTGAGCAGTTGAAAAAGCAAAGAAGCGTGTGGATTACGAGGTTCAGCAGAGCCGACGTGGATGCAAACGGCAACTCACAGGTGTTATCTAGCTTCTACTTCATCAAATATAATAATGTTTTCTATTGTGTCTTTCTGTTGGGAGGCGCCGGTAACCTGGATGATGGCGTAACATCGCAATGTAAACAAGAGGAGCATTCGCTGCACCGATTTTCGCGGCCAGGAATGCGTAAACAACCACCGTTTTTCTCATTTTTACAGGCGCTTTTTCGCGCCGGTACACCTTTCACCCCATCACTGGTGAAGTACATGTGAGATGCAAGCGATTTGAATGCCTTCATCATTTGAAGAGTCACATAGCTGACGGAAAACAACAGGTAGTTCACAATGTCTCCATGCAATATGTTGTGGAAAACAGCGGCGTCGGTTGTCGCGTCTAGATGGATGCAAAGCTTGTATACAGATCTTCACCGTAACAAATTGTTGTTGAAAATGTCTCTATTGATAATTGAAGGCATAAAGTTCTAACTCCTTCGTATATCTGGCTTTTGTGGGACCAACGAGCACATCGACCTAGCCACTACAAAGCGGCCACTCCACTCTTGCGACGACCGCATCTTTTGCCTGAAGGCACCGCGTAAAACACTAAAATACTCGTTTATCGACCGCGTGACTTTAGACAATACACGAAGTGAAAAACGAAACAGAAAAATTAAACATGATGCTGTCAGACGACGTAAAAATTGTACGGCTGAACAAAACGGGCCATACCGAAGGCTTGGAAGGCGCTCGGGGGTACTGGATAATGGCTGGGTGTGGGGTGGGGGGGGGCAGAGCATTGCAGCGTGACGTAACGTGCAAGGTATGTATATAAACTCTTTTTATAATACTGCTGCTACTGCATCTAACAATCATCCACCATTGTTCAAAACTGCAAAACATGTTCAGTTATGAAAGTGTCAGGTTTTGTGTAGTTTAATTTTTCCATTGAGGATTGCAAAACCTTTTCTGAAATAACTGACTCCTGTCCATAGATCTGTTACTTCCATCCAGGAAATAAATTTTGGTGAAGACCTTCAAACTTACGGTTTAAAGCTTGAAGTTTTCTGGGAGTTAAAGCTTTTTTGGGGGCTGCTCCCTGGACTCGGCGGCAGGCAATGCCTGTCATACTGCGGCCGACCAGTTCATTTTTCCCCAAAAGGTTCGCAAGCCGTCTTTACAAAACTCAGAGTCACTGCTGGATCCCATCAGCCATTCATACTTTTCCTCGGGCAAGGTGATGCCACCCCCAAGCTGAACCTATGAGAACAAATTATAAGCATAATAGGAAATGGTAAGCATTACGCAATACTTGTCACCTTAGCCTAAAATGATTACAAAAAGGGGGCTGCATCTATGTTTGGTTACCGACTATCTGGGAAACTTGCTTACTTTCTGTACAGAGTGAAGTCTGCATGTTATATTATCTATAGTGAAATTGTTTGCACAAACATCTGTCTGAAAGACTCCTGAACTCTTTCCTTACCACGACCATAGAGCATCAATCACTAATGATCGACGAGTAAGGAGACCGATTTCAAAGCTTCCGCGGAGCTTCCCGGGCACTTTGTGCAACCAATAGGCAGTTTGAAGATTCTAGCTTCCGTTTCTATTTTGGTTGTTCGTCTTGCAGCGGGGCAGCAATTTTTAACCCCATCCAGAGTGTGTGGCCCTGGGGGTCAATGACAGCCAGGGCTGCGCGCTCGCCAGCATGGCAACTCTCGCAACTCTGTTGCATTTTCCACCAATTTCTAGGCCTGAGATAGCAGCAGAGCATCCAATCATGATGACAGATCATTAGATTTGAATTGTGAGAGTTGCAATCGGCAAAAGCAGCCCGGAACATCAGTGGCAGTTCGGCGGCAGGTTTCGTGTTCATGTACCCGTTGGTTTATTCGTTTCTGCGGACCCTGAACTGAAAGAAGTTGCAAGAAAACAAAGTAGAGGACAAAACAAATATTTTTCACTAAGCTTATCTTGTGCATTTCTTCTTTACCACATTGGAAAACTCCAGCTCCCAATGGCACTTAAGCCATGGGGGTCGATTGACTCATTTTTATAGCTCAAAATCGTTTTGATCTAGAACTCTAGTTTTTGCAAATCCTTTTTTTTTGTTGAGATAGAAAACATTTTGTTTATTTTAATCTTTTTTTTTCTTCCAAGATATAGACATATCTTCAACTGGTTCTGTTCCAATTTTTACTGTATTTTTGTGTTTCACAAATTAAGTTTTACATGTTAAATTAAGTCTTATTTTGAAGCTTAGACCACTCAAAAGTACATAAATTTAGCTTCATTTCTAATAGCTTCAAACTATTAGCATCATATTGTAAACCTAATAGTTTTCTCATAATAAAATAGTAACTAAATGCCTAAAAAACAGGCACTTCTTCTGTGGCAAAGAAAGAGTTCAGTAGACATGTAGGAGCGACGCCTACATGGGGCTTTCTTGCCTACCTGGCCATCGATGACGTTGAACTCGATATCCGAGTCATACTCATAGGAAGGCTGAAGAAGGTGAGCCTGCGCAACAGCGGGTGGGGGGTTCTCTCGGGGAGCCTGAGCAGCAGCATCTGGTAGGTTTTCCTCGGAATCCTCCGCAGCACCTTCTAGAAGGACTTCTCCAAGATCCTGCGAGGCGGCGGTGGCAGCTGGTGGTTTCTCTCCATAAGCTTGTGCTGCATGAAGTGCCAAGTCATAGAAGGATCAGTACTGCTCAAAATTAGGACCTTGGAAAGGCTGAAAATACTTGGAGCACAATCTCAAAGAGAATCTGGAGGGTCGGACAGACTGCTTGTGAAAGGATGAAAAGCACAAGGACAGAATGGCTTAGTACCCTGTGAAGTGGCTTGTTCCAGAGTAACAAACTCTATGGCAGGGTCATTTTCAAATACACTGTTTACCCAGATATCTTGCATTGCACTTTTCTGAACCTGCAGAAAAAATAAAGCACAAGGTTATTGTTGGTTAAAATTTTAGATAATGAGATACTGTGCACATCCCATTATATTTTGATAGCCATTGAGGAACAATAGGAAGGAACTATTTCACTCTTAATTGTCAAGTTCTCCCCTGCTGGCCCATGTCACTTTTTCTGTGCAGCCTGAACACAAGGATGATTCATGAAATATAGTATTTAGAGTACAAGGGACCACTGATTTTTGTTTACACAGCTAATCCATTTCTGTTCGAGATAGACCACTGTTGTAAGGTATTCTCCTAGAACCACTAAGCACTCACAGCACAAGACAGGATGTGCTCGCATGAATTGTCCATAGCTGGCACTAGGGCCACTAATTAGGCTACGCTTTATAAAGTAGGGACACTAAGGTATGATGGCTAAAGAGTTCCTAGTGAAGCGGATTAGCGGCAGCCATTTTGTCCCTACACTTCAGTGTAGCAACGGTATGGTGGCTAGAGATAATAGTGAAGCGTGGGTAGCGGCGGCCATACGGTTCCTAGCAGCAAAGAGAAAAGAGTGCAGATACTCTGAAGTGTAGCTTCTTTGGTGACTCTAGCTGGCACTACACATAATATATTCACAGCCTAAGTATAGCCGGTAGTGGCACTGTGGGGATTCGCAAGCATAGTTGGACAGTCTAAGGTTAAATATAAATAGGGTCCAGCATTTACTGCTTACAGCAATAAAAACTGGGAAAAATATACAAAGTATTCCAACCTTACATACCAAAAGTGTAATTGGGGAGTGGGGGGAATGAATTAGTTATTGCATGTAACCCAGTATTCAGCGTATGTATGTAGCTCGTTGACGGAGGGCCTGGTCCATGTGTAACAGCCTCGTCTCTGCCATGTACTGTAGGGGACATCTGGGAAAAACCTGGACCCCTCTGAAGGTTAGATTAATGCAATTTATTTGTAACTGTTTTTGCCACCTGCGCAAACTAACCGGCTGTGAGTCCTCAAAATGAGAAGGAAGGAAATGGGGCTGCGAGTTTGCCTACTTCGCTGCAAATGACATCAAAATGTGATAGCATCACATGAACAAACCGGCATATCCCTTAATCTCCGACGACACCAGAGAGAGTATTGCAGAGCGAATACCAAGTAATTGATAGCACTGATAAGGCTACTTATTTCCTTGACCATTACTGAGAGCATACAGATAGGGTTCTTTGTTTTCGAACTCTATATTCTTCGAAAATCAGGAGGTAAAAATAGGGTCTATTTTTAAGGTTTTCCCAGAAATTATTTTAGTTTTCTGGTTTTTTCAGGTATTATTTATTAAGTGCAAATATGTGCAATGTCTTCTTTACATGAACAAAAGTAAACAAAATATATCATAGTAATTTGGACAGTATTTCTACACTTTCTGCCCTATTCTGAAATGAAGCTATGCCGAGGTCATGCAAATCGAAGAAGTTTGTAACCATCAAACAAGTGACAAGTGACCTTTGACACAGATCCATAATGGTTCTTATTCTTTTTTTTTACGAAGTTTGCTGATTTTAAGATTGCTTTCCGGGAGAAATTTATAAAAACTGTTCAGGGGGTAAACATCAAGTAATATCGTGTTTCACCCGAAAACGAAGAACATCTACATATAGAGGATGTGAAGAAATGAGGCAAGCCATATGGAATTACAATGTAAAAGATTATTATTGTTAAATAAAGTAATATCTATTTTGCAAAGGCTATGCTGCAACACACGTAAGAGTGCACTGCAAATCTAGAACTAAACTTCAGAAAGTTTTACAACTCCATTTACTCGCTGGCCTCTACTCGGAGCAGAGTTCTTCCTTATGTCCGCAAAGTCCAGCAACAAAGAGCAATGGGCCTCCCCTGCCTTACTTGCTCAAGCCGACGCTTGAGATCAGCTATGTCCTCCTCATGCACTTTCTTTCTCTCCCGAAGAGTTTTTCTACCGTACAGCAGATGTACTTGCAATGCGCGCATAATTACGCGAGACCGCCCCATTGGTGATTCATGGCGCATGCTTATGGGTGACGAAGGACACGTGCATGCGTGAGCTCGTTGCATCAAGGAGCATGCGCGGATTGCAGGCACATGCGCCACACAAGCTGCTGTCTTCAGCAATATAAGGTCACCTCCCGCTGACGGTCCTTCTGGCTGGAGTCTATGCAAAGAATTAATGCAATTATATCGACATACACAATTTATTTAGTAATAGATTAGCTCTAATTAACATTGAAATATGTATATCAATACATAAAAACTAAAATATTTTTGGTTTTTATGTATTGATTTTTTCAGATGGTCTATTCATTGTTGTAAACCATTCTATGTGATCTAAGCATCCTAAAAAATCCGGAAATTACAGCGATGTGCAACACAGCCTATTTTCCTGTTAAATGTGATCAAAAATGTGCAACACAGCTTTTTCTTGCGGTACATTGCGGAACATGAGGGCTCAGCCAGCACACCCTAACAAAGCCGAACGGTGATGTCGCTTGTCAGCCAATCGCGAGCAATGGCACCCCTGGTGGATTGATCTGAGTGGGAAGTGAACATGCATGTGGATTAAACGCAATGAGAAGCAGATTAACGCGCACATCACTCCCACGAAAGGGATGCGAGGAGAAAACATATTCCGCAACTATTTCTATAGTCACATGCTCAATAAGAGGTCTTGTTATCTGAAACTTCCAATACACACTAGGAAATTTTAGAATAGCACACACAAAGAATAGCGTAGTCACCACTGTGGATGCGCCAAACGCTAACCACGTTTTGTGCTTTGCGTGCGCTATTTTTTCGGAAATTGCGTGTGTATGCAAAGAGTCTGTGCTCCTCCAAAGAGGATTCGTGATGAAGAGTTGACTAAAGCCAAGACGACGACAGTTAAAATATGGCGGCTCCCAGGACCATGGCTGCGGCCGCTTTGGCGTCGTCGTAAGGAATGAGTTCAGTGAAGGAAATGAAGTGCAAATCTGGTATTAAAAAGCAAACACTGACTAACTCTCGGACAAAGCAGACGTTTCGAAAGTGGGGAAAGGTGCAACATGCGCCCTCATCCTGTTATCCTGTTTGAGTATTTGGCAGGTGGCACTGGTAGTACCGTGCACCACAAGGAGTAGCACTTCAGCTCATTTTAGCCACGGTGGTAATTTGCAAGGTACAGTGGTTAGCAAACTTATTTTGAATGTGTGAATTATGGCTTATCTCGTGCAAATGCTCTCCTTGCAACAAATTAAAAAAGAAAAAACTCCACGACGTTGTGGGAAATTAGAACAGATTCAGGGGAGGCCACTCATTCAAGGCCGAGCGGGTGATGTTGCAGCAGCGTCTGAGGAATACAGCAGAATACTGTGACAAACATATATGCCTGGCCGAAAAAATTGCTCCACTGCATTGCCTGCCACATCATGGAGTCGTTCTCAGCTGCCGCCGAGATTGCACCCCCAAGATAAGCCAAAATCGCATACTCCTTACAAATTTCTTGACCACTGTACCATCTGTAAGCCTTAAAAAAAGAGTCAACATTTCACTAAAAAGTACAGCCAAGTTTCTTGAGAAATGACTGTTTCCATTTTAAAGTTTTTGAAAAGATTTTTTTAAATATGTGGACTTGTGTTAAATTGACTGCAGCTGCACCCATGTGGGATTCCTACCTCGGCATCCATGCTGTCAAAAGCAATTCCCGGAGAAGTTGCAGCTGCTCCAAAACGGCAGCTTTGCTGCTTGGACGTGCTTGGCTGACTGATGTCTACCTCAGCAAGGAGGGTAGCCCTCCGAGGTTTGGGTTCCATGGCCGATGCTGATGAAGACGCATACTGCGCACGCCCGGCGCACAGTACTATTAATTTACTCCAAATAAGAGGTCCTTTAATGGGAATTGCCATACTTTCTGAAGAAAGAAATCTAAGCACTAGAGGACTGTTTTTAGAAGCACGAGTGCTAAAAGGCAGCTTCACCAACATTCGTGATTACGGATTTTTGTGGCAGTTGCATCAGTTATTAAAGGCGCACTAGCTAGGTTTCTGATATAATCTGTTCCTGGTGGTAACTCCTTCTACACGCTCTCATCATCCTAAAAATCTAGTAGTTACATTCATGCAACACTTCTTTCCCTGTCAAAAAAAATAAAAATCTGATTTAAGATCAGGACACAACCCTTCCTGAGCAAAACTTTCTGGTGATGAAGGGAGGTGCATAATTCAGCCGAGGTGATGGCAGGGAGACGAGAGTTGTTCGTCAGAGCCACTGTATATGGCAGCTTTAGCTGCCAGAGTAACGACAATAGGCCAAAAGTGTTGCACACATAACGCTTGAAGCACCAGAGGGGATATCCATTGTGGTCCTGGGAGGTTGCCATGGTAACCGGGTTTCTAGCACCCTTAGTGACCATTTCGTTCCTCTATTGGTTTGAAAATCCCGATTTAAGTTTAAAATGCGGAGGAGTGTTTTTAATGTAAGCACAGATTATTTTATTTACGCAGAGAAAAAGCTCTAGGATAGTCAACCGTAAACCTCCTGGCTCGTAAAGGTCTCCCGCTTGATCATTGTCGAAGAGCAGTAGCAGACGGTGTCCGAATCCTGTCCCAGCAGCAGGAAACTGCAATCGTCGGAGCAGCCGGTTGCTATGGAAACCGAGTCAGCTGGGGTCGACTCCATGGTAACGTACTGGCGGGAGGGGGCTCTAGTGCTCATCAGCTGGTTGCAAGCTTCCTTTCGATTGTCCTGACGAGCACCTCTCATCACCCAGCTCACCTGCCGCCTCCGCTGGATTATGTGCCACCGTTCTTCAGCGGAAGGTACCGCTCAGAAAGGAATATGCCGTAATCTTAAATCACATTTTTGACAAAAAAAAAGTGTCGCATGAGCATAATTTTTGAATTTTCAGGATGCTTCAGGCCTATAGATGTTATCACAGAGAACAGGTGATCCCAGAAGCTTCTTTAGCGCATGTTAATAATGCAGATCGGGCTTGTTGATAATGCCCGTTTGACATACCAGCACACATATCCTAAAAATACATTAGATCCCCCAAAAAAAAGGGTGACAATGTATTGAAAATTGCTAGTCAGCTCTGCGTGAGTGTTCTTTTCTGGTGTGTTTGGATTTTTTGAGGATATGTGCGCCGGTAAGTCAAACGTGCTTTAGCACACTTTGAAATCTTTCCAGAGAATGTGTATAAATAACTTACCAAAAAATGTAGCCTCTAGGGAGAAAACAAATTTTGAAATCGATGCGCTCACATCTCCATAATCGGAGGCTGCTCTACTGGCAAAAAGGGGGGGGGTTGTGAGTGACACAGCATATTATGTTTAGGAAGCTTCTGCACAGCATTCTACCTGCCTTTTCTCAGTGCCAATGGCGGCTGGCATGGCCGAGCTGCGAGTCATCTAAAGTTTCATCCTTGAAGACTGGAAACAACTCTGAATCACATCTTATCCCTTCTCGACCAGAGCAATTTTTGTCAACACTGGCCTACTTTTAGCAGCAGGCGTGCCGACTGCATGATAACTACCCAAATACACGATATGTTGCATCGCAGCCAAGGCTATGCAAAATAGCATGCACAGGGGTGAGGCACGTGAAACGGGTTTTGGAGCAATTTTTGGAGCAGAAAACTCTGGATTTTGGAGCAGCTTAGGAGCACAAAATTCTCGTTTTAGAGCAGCAAGTCACGCATCTTGGTGCAACTTCGGAGCAGAAAAGTCTACAGTTTGGAACAGATTAGGAGCAGAAAATGTTAGAGCAGCTTATCAGCAATTTAAATCATAAAAATTTCTTATTTAAATCACATAAATCTGATCTTTCTTTTTTAATCGTTATTCTTTTCCACCCTGGTTCCAATAAGTCATCAGCGTCAATACACACCGAGATAAAATAAAATAAATAAAGAAACGGAAAAGGCAAATGCAAGTCCAATGCACATAGACGAGGACAAGAAACACAGGCTTGCTGCGAAGTTAGATGAGCACCAGGTATCTCACGCTTGATTCGACAGCATGAACAGGGAAGACCTGTTTACTACAACCAGACATCGATCTGACGCTCGTAGAAAGCAAAAAAGTGAGTCACAAGCTTAATAGTGAATTGGTACAAAATATATGAGCAGCACCAGTACGCTAATTACGGGTCTGTGTCCGATTCATTCCATTGTTCACGCACTGGAAGCACGTGTGGGATAACTGAAAGTACTCACGGCGACGGCGCCGTCCATTTTGAAGAGAAGATTACGGACACGAATGAACAATTACACAATTAAGGCGCTCAACAGCACGACTGGAACCACCTTCCAGCAGATATCGCAACTATACCCGACTATTTTCTTTTTCGCCAATCTTTATTTACATTTCTGTTCGATGAGCCAACATGAGTCATTTTATTTTGTTTATTTCGTTCGTAACAGATATTGCTTACAGCTTTTGCCAATCACAGTGTATTTTTGATATTAGAATTTCTTACCGCACATTTTTTTTGTCAGTTTGTTTTATTTTTGTTTGCTTTGCCCCTCCCCTCTACAATGCATCGGCGCTTGAGGGTATGTACAATAAATAAATAAATAATTAAGAAAAGGTTTACTCTCAAAACGAAAAAGTACTTGCTCATCTTGATAGCCTGTGTGTTGTACCTCCCGCAGCCAGACAGTGAGACCGCGTGACAGCACACCGTTAGCATGCAGTCACAAATGACAGCGGAAAATAGTAGGAAAATCGGGAAACGACCACGTGTCATAGGTAGAAAAGGGTACCACAGCTGAAATCTTTGAATCCGGCGGTTGCTTGCGCCACCCTGTACCCGTGCTGTGTACTTTACTACGACGTAATTGAATTTTGCCAACCAAGCTCTCGTTTCCCGCTAAATCTAGCGTCGCCGTAGACATTTTAAAAAATTTTTGAGCTACTTTGGCGCAGTGGGGAGCAATTTCGACCGATTTCGCGTTTTTGGCGCAACAGGCGCAGAAAATTGGGTTTGTATCAAAATGGCGCAATTGGCGTAGATGTCACAACCCTGCATGCACTTCCTGTTGCGAAATGATTTCGGTTTCGATCTGAACACAAATTTTTGAATAGAAAGTTCTAGAATTATTTTTTACATGCTGAAATTGTGTCACATTCATAAAATACATTTTGCTGAAATTGTCCATGCTGATGACGGAGCTGCGCTCTAAGGCCAGGCTTCGGTCTTTGGATATGCTAGGTCTTGTAGGGCTAATAACTAAAGGCAATACTACCAGGCAGGCGAGCTGGTTGTTATACAACATTCTACAACCTGAGACAGGTTACATGACGAGACAAATGCAAATGTCTCAATAGACCCTTTGCAAAAAATCCCAAAAGCAACGAATAATGGGAGTACTCGGTATGGGGCTCCCATCCTCTTTCTTCCTGCTACTACGTGGCGTACGCGAGCAGGCGCAGGTTACCATAGCAACAACGTTTGACGCCTCAGAGTCGAGTAGCCGAGAGAGTCATATCTCCGGACGAGCGACGAGCGCGTGGGGGAGAGGATCTACCCCTTTTTTCATCCCTCTCCTTTGTACCGCACCGCCTTTGTCATCTGCTGGCTTTGTCAAACCTAGTCGAACCCTGCCACAGTCGTGGTGCAAAATAAGTGGATTCTGTGACACTGAAAGATGTGAAAGTTACGACTAATAACGTATTCAAATCACCTTTCGTGATGCGTTTAAGCTGCCACAGATACGGTACGCCGCCAACGACGTATGACTTTCCGGCGGATGGGCGGGATGGCTGCTGGCAATAGCTGCCGCGACGTGCGCAATCGCGGAGGCGCAACGAGAAAACGTGATCTGTACCGAGGGTTCCCGCAATTCCCTGCCGTCGTGGCGCTGTACATTTTGCAACAGGTCTATTGAGATGTTTGTGCTTTCCCCTTTTTGTAACCTCAGTGCCGGGTTGTAGAATGTCGTAGTTAATAACTAATACATATTTTTATCAAGCTTATCATTACCACCAGGAAAAATTGTCTCATGAAAAGATTGCTGCCTACTTTCTTTTAATGTTGAATGACATGACAGGTCAGTTTGCCAGTTACTTTTAAAAGAAACATGAAAGTAACTAACAAACTGACCTGGAATGTTTCTGAAAATGTAAGGCTGCTTCATAATTGCAGATTTGTTTTTGCGTCTCGGACTTAACTACTCAGGTTTTCCAATGCTTGCATAATTGTCTGGGAATAAGATTTACTAAGGTACCCCCCCCTGTTTAGCTTTTGAAATTGCAGTGAAAACTCGCCTTTAAGCAGTGCATCTGTCAGACTTCTGGAGAGCTGACGCTCCCGAAGAAGCTCGTCCTCAAGGCAGTCAATCTTTTTTTGCATTTTTGCCACGACCTTCTGGTGCCTTATCTCTTTGCCTTCGTCCTCTCTTTTCTTCTCATCTAACATGTCTTTCATCTGGGCCCTGTGAGCTGCTGCGTGCATAGTGTGCTTTTCTTTGGAAGTCGATGCCTCATCCACCTGAAAAGCATAGGGATATGGAAACTAGCATTGCAAATACCATCATAAACCTTGGCCGGGCACAGGTTCATAAACCAGCATTATGATGAACCAACAGCACAGCTGTTCGTTTTATCATAACGCTCATATCACATTTAAAGATGTAACTTGATTAGAACTTCACTACTGCCCATTTGGGCTTGATGCCAATGGACTTCTAAAATCCATGTGGACTTGCAAGAACTGCCTTGCAGAAAACTTAGTTTGATCAAGTTCTCCACCAGCAGCAGCATTGAAATTAGAGTCAAACATCAATGAATACAGGTGTAAGCCCTCAACCTCGATAGAAAAAGCACAAAAATGACATGAAAGAAGGTAAGAAAGATACAACATGGACGGGCACTACCTCTTAACTTTTGGTGAATTTCAAAGTTTTGTGAGCTTTGCGGCATCCAAACAAGATGCACTACAAGTACTATATAGTAGCAAAGATTACGAGGGAGGACCATACCTCTGTAGGCTCTTCTGGTGGATCAATAATTCGTGGTATAGCCCGCTTTTTCTTGATCAACTGGTCCAGAAGAGCAGTCTTGCTTTCTAAATCAACAAACACAAAACAAGAAACATTACAGCAGATCTGTTCAACACTTACCAATAGACGAGTTGCGAATTTCCCAAGCTTCCTCAAGCCTATGGCGAGTGTAGTTACACGCATGCACGCACGTAGGAAAGATTTGAAGTAAACAACAAAAAGAAGGGGACGACAAAAGCATGTGCAATATTATATTTCATCTAGATCTTTTCTTTGGAAAAATACTGCTGCTGACACCAGCACGTGCTGTGCATGCACCTACAATCCCTCCATCCACCTTGATGCTTGGGTAATTTCGCACAGCATCTATTGGCATCAATAACCTAACCAGAATTAGTTTTTAAAGGGCTACGGAAACGGAAACGAAAAATTAGCGTCAATTTTCTTTCCTCTGCTTTCGCAGAGGAAAGAACTGGACTAGTCTGTGACACTGACTATGTCATCCAGTGCTGCGTTCGCAGCACTGGATGACATAGTCCAGGGTCACAGGGTGGGTACATCGTTGAGCCTTCCGATGACAGTGCAGTGAAGGCTATAAGCTCCAGCCAGCCCGTGCTCCCTGCTTTGAAGTGTGTCGTTCTAGAGCAAGTGCTGACTCCACAGAAGCCTACTTTAAAGTCATAACCACATGCCTGTCACATGCCTGTAGCTTTTACTGCCCTGTGAACGCAGTGTAGTAGAGCCATGCAGGGTCATCACCAATGCATGTCATCCGAACGCTGCTTGTGGATTGGGCACAAGCAATGCATCACCACACGGCTTGAGCTCGAAAACAATGAAAACCAGTGTACAGATTTGGGTTAGGTCTCATGTCCAATCACTGCGATGACGGAAATTGCCAACTCCAACACCACCCGGGCAGAGCACGTGCCCTCTACATTGCCAACCCTAGCGCGTGGCTGACGACCATTGGTGACATTGAAAGCATGGCACCAAATCATGCGACTCCTTGTTCGGAGCACAAGTTGAGGGGGTGAAAACTCGACACACTTTTTGCTCATTATGAGCGTCAAGGATGCTTTCCTTACAATATTTAGCGAAAGTGAGTAAATCGTTGCACAGCCAGTCCAAGCCCCAGCCCAGCCGCTGCCCAGCCCCAGCCCAGCCCCCCCCCCAAAGTAATGGCAATATATGTAGGGAGTAGGAAAAAATCTTTGAAAAGACGTTTTTTCAGCGAAACAGAAGGAAGACATTTATGCCAAATTTCCTAAAAACCAAGAATGCTAGAAATCTTTACTAAAAGCACAGCACTTTTTCTAATGGAACTTGCTAGTCTAACATCAAAAGATGGTCTGATAAGAAAGAAAAAACCGCCGGAACGTATGGTGAAAAATGGCTCGTACGTCGACCACAGCCAAAACCGCCAAAGCAGACGCATCCTTTTTTTTTAATTGACCTGAAAAGTTTGAAGAGAGGGCGGGAAGAATGGGGTGTGAACACCGGCACTCTTTCAGTAAAGTTACATGCGATAGGTCTTCCCCCTTCCTCCTTTCATGAACTGCCGATTTTGAAACGCTCGCCAAATGTGACCTACAAGCCGAAAAATCCAGCCATACGCTCAGAATACAAGCGTGTGATTACTATTTACAGATACTATGGAGCATATTTAAGCTATTTCAAAAGGTTTCGCGCATATTTTAAGTTTCTTTTCCGTACCCCATTAAAACAGTAAAGTGCAGAGCAAAAAAAAAATAATAATACATATATATATATATATTATACACACTCCTCTAGTAAGGCTAGCTTACATCTAACAAACAAATGCAACTAACAAACAAGACAAAAAAAAAAAAGCTTTTTCAGCCAGGACGATTGGACTCGTTTCTAGGGGACCCCCGAGGCGTGAGACACAGGACGGCAGAATCGTCCGATTCGACGTCCGACGTGACAGTCCGAAAGCCACTCCTTCGAACAGAAAGCGTAATTATTGCCAGGAAATCACAACTAAGGTCTCGGAAAGACAGATTCTCGATCTCCCGGCGTAAAACGCAACCGCGTGCTATTCCTCAAAAATCGCATGGGATTACTTGGTTCGTCCGATTGTCGGGCAGTTTCGTCGCAGAAACTACGTTTCGGCGAATGAAAACTAAACTATGACGTGTCATTGAATGGCACTTCAGGGAACGGCGGCCTCGCTTTCAGACTTCAGCCACAAGGCGGGCCTGACCGCCTATCTATCTTATAAGCATCGAAAACCGCCTTCCACGACCGTAGATCCAAACCCGTATGGTGGCGATCCGAAATGTCAATCAAACGTAACACTTAAGAGCAAAATCACAAGTTTTCACGCATTTAGTTTCACTTACAGATAAGAGTTTCGTTTCGTCGCTCGACCACGCTCTTCGCTGAAAGAAGTCGAATTAGGTAAATCGACAGCAAAACTAGTGACCTACTAATTACTACCAAGTTTTACAGACGTAACCTAATATAACTTACCTGCTAGCTCCTTTACTCGAGCCTCGTAGTAGTTCTCGATGAGGCCATCCTCAGATTGCCAGAAAGTTGGCCTGATTGTCTTGTCGATGTCCTTAACACTTGTAGGGCTAAAGTTTTTGATTAAGCGAACTGGCACAATGGCTCTCACGCCGTCCAGCAGATATTCCACTAGCGCGTAGTACATAACTTGCAAACCAGGGCGAACAAAACAAAGAAAAATTGGGGCGACTGAGGATGGAAGATCACGACCAAAACACGAGGACGAGGACGAGACCCGAAGAACGCAGTCGCGCATTCGACGCAGTGGTGGAGTTTGGCTGGTTTGGCCAGTTTGGCGGAGTTGGCGTAACGAACCCTCAAAACCAGGGACGTTCCTGGGTCCCAAACAGAGTTCTGACCCGGGGCGACATAAAAAGAAAAACATACGTCGATCAACATATAGTTTTAATTCGTTTTAACAAATTTCAGTCTAGCTTTTTATGAACTAGATACAGCTTAATTGGAAGTATTTTGTTATCTAGAAATCGATTAACGGAAAAGCTTCCGAGTGTCTCAGATGGACTCAGAGATGGTTTCGGTTTCGGTTTCGGCGCGGTAACGCGTCGAAATTGAAAATTTGAGAGTAGATTCCGGGCATTAAAATTACGTTCCATGCAACCATTGATGTTTTATTAAACGCAGCCTCTGCAATCGCAGCGGTAGCTACTAGCTGAGGCCCTACTGCTTCTAACCTTCTAGGCACCTCGGAGCGAAGCTCGGTCGGCTCGATGCTCGGACACTCTCCTCCTCTCTCTCTCTCTTCGGTGTTGTGCACTTCGGTGTTCGGTATCTGTGAGACACTCACGTACCTAATTTCCTGTCCGCCGCCAATGCCGCAGAGAACTGCCGTAATTAAGTAAACAAACTCTGTTCGTTGGCTGAGCGCGCTGTTGGCGTCGAGCTCTCCCCGAAGTGGCTACGAAAAACGCACGTGCAGCGAAATCGGAAGTCTACACCATGTCTTCTGAAGGTAAAAGGCAGCGTAAAGCTTATCTGCACAGCGATGAGCCGTTCGAAGTACCGTACGCTACGAAACACCGGCGATCTACTCGCTCTTGTGGTGATGACGAGGCACAACCGGCCTGCTCGCGCGCCAGCGAACCTGCAGCTCCGTCAGGGAGTCAAGGGAGCTGCGAAGCCGTCCACGTGGATCGTGAAGAAGCAGAAGCTATCGTCGATACCAGTAGCGATTCCGACACAGAAATATTTTCTCAAAACGAAAATGAAGCAGATGACTTGGAGCCATCATCTGCAACGCAAGGCGAAACTGAAAGCGAAGCTAACTCCGCAGATGAGATCGACGACGGTGAGCCCCTCCCCGATTCTCGCGCGGACACGGCGTATGATGAGGCCAGACTGCTTGCGGACAGCTTTGAGCAGTTCGGAAACGAGACGTTGCCAAATTCACCAACAAGAAAGGTTGAAGCTATTCTGATGATAATGGCACTTGTTGTCTCACTGAACATGCCTTGGACTGGCCTGGAGTCTTTGCTGCAGTTAATCAATCTGTTGTTCGGCGTCAAGGATGTATTGCCAAGAAGCAAGTATTTATTTCGAAAACTATGGAAACCGAAGACGGACCATGTGGCTACACATCACTTCTACTGCGAAGAGTGTGGGAATTTGTTGGAACAGCCTGAGCCTGACGGAACTGTGATGTGTGCAACTTGTAACAAGTCGTTTGAGCTTGCAAAAGTGAAGAGCAAAGGGTGCTTCTTCACTATCTTTTCCTTCGAAGAGCAGGTGCGGCATCTGATCAACCTAACAAAAGGCCCACTCTACAGCAATCTGCAGAAACTTCAACATGAGCCAGACAGTGACACCATCACTGACACAACTGCTGCTGCCTTGCACAAGGACTTAAGGAAGACAGGCAAACTTCGTTGGAGCGATCTAACCTTCAATTTCAACACGGATGGAAGTCCCCTCTTTAAATCATCAAAATCATCAGTGTGGCCAATACAATTCATAATAAATGAACTGCCGACGAACCTTCGCTTTCAGCACTGCATGCTGTCTGGACTTTGGTTTGGACCGAAACACCCCAATATGGCTCTTTTTCTAAAAAAGTTTGTGGACAGTGTGAAGAGTATGAAGGAAATTACGTGGGAATTCGACTCAAAGCTGATCTCATCGAAGGTGTACCCACTGTGTTGCTGTGTTGATGCACCGGCTCGTGCTGCTGTCCAGAACTCAACACTTTTCAACGGCTTCTTCGGATGCCCTTGGTGCCTCGCACGAGGAGAATACAGAGAGGGTAAGCATTTTCAATATATGGTCAGGGTCATTGTCCCTCGCAGTGATATCCTCTGATATAACCTAGTTGACGTCTGCCTGAGAGGCTTAATTTAGTTTTGTTGTGTGGCCATTGTTAGTATACTGATCACTGACTAACCTCCTTCAACTTTTCCAGGGAGCTTGAGGTACCTGGACGTACAACCTGGCGAAGAACGGACAGAGCGAGGAGTTCTTCGCGATATGGAGCTCGCACTGCAATTCAGTGGTCCCGTAAACGGCATCAAGGGGCCTTCGCCCCTCATAAACCTGACGCACTTCAACTTGGTATGGGGATATGGTGCTGACTACATGCACAGCGTACTCCTCGGAGTAACACGGCAATTTACCGACTACATGTTCAACTCTGTGTACTCCAGAGAGAGTTATTACATCGGTAAGCTGTGGCTAAATCTTATCTCATTAAAGGGAAGATGGGGCACTTCTACATTTGAGAAAAAACGCTTGAATTGCGTTCATTTGACCTTTAGAATAACATATATCACAATTATGTTTCAATGCGACGCGCCGGAGAGCCATAAGAGCAATTTCAAAATAGGGCCGAAGCCCCGCCTCCCTAGCCTTGGGCAGCCAAAAGATCCGTCGATGACGTCACGTACAGCGACCGTCTTTCGCGTTTTCTCGCGTTTAACAATACTTGCGAAGCAAATGGTTTGGGTATTCGGGTTCACGGGGTAAAAACACGCTAGAATTCACTTCTAACTCATTTTTTTCAAGAAGCTCCCCAGCTTCCCTTTAAGCTTGCCATAGCCTAAACTGTATTCATCCTGCGTGAGGCTCTACACTCCTTATCATGTAATCGACATCTGGTTTTTAAGTGCATTGTAAATGCTTCGCATGGCTACCGAATAATTGCAGAGAACACTCAGTGGTATTCACAATGGTTGGTGTTTTCGTTTTGTTGTACAAAATGGCATAAAAAGAAAATGTTTGCTCAGATTTTTAACAGGGAAACAGGTGGTGCATGGTTCTGATTTCTGGATTTTTACAATGCTTAGAGCCTTACCGCCGAATTCACAAACCTCACTCAAATTGAGGGTCCCCTCCACTTCCTCGAGGAAGGCGTGACGGGCTGGCGTTGGCCAATCGCGACGGCGAATCCGTTATTGCGATTGGCCAGCGCCCGCCCTCCCACCTTCCTCGAGGAAGTGGAGGGGCCCTCAATTTGAGTGAGGTTTGTGAATTCGGCGGTTAGAATGAGTTTTCACTAGGATCATAAGACACAAAAAGCACGGCCTGCCACAGTAATGTAGTCTGCATTCAGATTTATTATTCTTGAACATCTATTGTAGCAGTATACAAAAATACATTATGCTTAACAATCTGTTAATTTCTTTTTAGGAAGTCCCTCAACAGCAGAGGCGGTAAATAACCGGCTCTTGGCTATCCAGCCCCCTCACATGTTCACACGCCTACCACGACCTCTGTCCGAGCGAGGATACTGGAAAGCCAGCGAATGGCGGCATTGGCTTTTATATTACAGCCTTCCTTGCACCTTCAACATTCTTCCTCGACGCTACTGGAGTCATTGGTCCACACTCGTCGAAGCCATCTACATACTTCTTTCTTCAGAGATAACACCATGTGCCCTCAAGAAAGCAGGTGAGAATCTGTATGAATCTAATCCATTACTTAAAATGTGAGCTGTGAATTGTTCAAGAGGACCTCAACAATAAGAAAATGTGACAAATCTCTCAATGATAATGAGCTAAATCCACTACAGCCAATAAACATTTCCAGAAAATCCCACAAGGGCTTAACTTGACTATGCAGTTGCACTGTTGCTCAACATTTTGTTTATGTACTTAAGCTAATCCTTAATTTCATGCCACACAGATGCCCTGCTGAGGAGGTTTGTGTCAGGCGCACGGTCCCTCTACACTGAACGAGCAATGACATTCAATCTTCACCAAATGCTCCATCTAAGCAAAGCGACCAAGCAACTTGGGCCACTCTGGGCCCAATCAGCATTCGTTTTTGAAGGAGGAAATGGACGTCTCGTAAAAACAGTAAAAGCAGCGAAGGGAGTGCCACTTCAGATTGTGGAGCGAGTTATGCTTTTGCAGCAAGTTAACATCCTGCTAAATGAATTACCTCTGGCTACTCATGTAAAACAACTATGTCAAGAGATGTTTGGAGAACGACGAATTCAAAATTCTATTTGTGTTGATGGGGTAACCCTGTTGGGACACCCAAAGGTTGTGACCACGTTCGCACACGAGGAGCAGGAAGCTTTTTACAGAACATTTAACACTCTACTCACTTCAGCCACCGAATTTAATCGGGTTGTGTTTGCAGGGGTGATACTTCACAGTCAGCAATATAGAAGGGCTACAAGAAGCAACCTGACAGTTGTAAAATGCAAAGACGAAGGGTATGTCCGCATTGAACGAGTTTTTGTAGTCAATCACCCGAATGAGAAGTGTTTCATGCTCTGCAAAAATGTTGTGCTTACTAATTCAAATGCCGGTTTGCCACAGCATATTAAAGAGTGTTTCCTGTCACCTCAGAACACCTTAAAAATTGTTGAGCCTAAAGATATTGCCACTAGTTGTCTTTTTATTAACTTTGCTTCAGAAAAACAGAGCTATGTTTGTGACATTGCAAACATGATTGAACGTGACTGAACGTGTAGTAAATGTTGGAATACTCCGACGATATATTGAGCTTCCCAAACTAACTACATTTTTTTAATACACTGATTTTCTTGTTCTCAGTGTGCTATTTAGTCTTTCTAAATTCAGAATAGCTACTGAGAAAACAGCAAATGAGGGTTATGCTATAATAAACATTTGAAATTCCCTGCGCTTTCCAGCGGTGTGACATCCCGGGAAAAGAGACGTGCAGGTTGAGCGGGCAGTCGAAAAAGCAGTGTTGCGCATTTGTTTCAGGTTGCCTGGTCCAGGTTGGAATGGGCTTGAATAGCACTTATTTCAAACCATAAAAGCTTGTGTAATTAGTTGCAAACGAGTTCTACTGCCCAAACACTGAACCTGTACCCGTCATGGACGACACTTTTCAATGTTGCCAGCAGTGACTTTCAGTTTGAAAAAAGATGAGAACAAAGAATTAAAGTTTCATTCTCTGTGCAACAAGACTTTAATTAAAGTAAATATTCTGGTTATGAGTTCAGATGTGCCTATTGGTGTGCTGAGTCGATTTCGAGTCAAATCGGTGACCATGGAGAAATTGTCGGAAGGAAACTTCGGCACTTTTCATGGTCTCCAATTTTCCTCAAATTTGGCTCAACAGATCAGCATATACATGTTTGCAAGTCTGGCTTCAGGGCGCTGCCATCTTGCTCGGCTGGGGTGCGCTTGGACGCGTCTAATCCGATTACGAAGCCTTGCCAAGGCGTCGTAATCGGATTATGGCCGCACCCAAGAGCACACCCCACTGAGCAAGATGGCGGCACCCTGAGACCAGACTTGCAAACGTGTATTCAGCCAAATAGTAACCAAAAACTATGTCAAAATAAGCGCTTTCCAAGAGGTTATTGAATTTCAACTTTTAATTTTTCAAACTGTAGATCTCTACTGGGAACAGTGAAAAAAATGAGGTAAATGGCAGGAACAGGCCTACTGTTTGGGCGGTAGGAGCCAAAAGCAGGGTACTAAAAGATGTTCGACGGTGTCAAATTAATGAGACGGAAGCACACTGCAGCACTCGCTCAAGGGTCAACAAAGAAATGTGCATCATTGTCGGTTTTCTAAACTATCTGCTCGACCTGCAAGTTATCCTGCCTGTGACATCTAACTTCTGAGAAGCCCAGGAAAGTTTGAGAGCTAGTTTTGGTGCTGCCTTCATTTGCAGTTTTCTCGACGACTGTTCTGGATTTAGATATGCCGAGTAGATTGCTGGAAAAGATAAATCTGGGGGATTCTTGAAAAAGTAGTTAACTTCTTAAGAGTTTGTGATGTGCTGAGCTTGTCGCGAGCGATCGTCCATTTTGTGGTTTATGACGAGCTCACCCCGTCACACCGTTTTTGGTCTTTAGTCTTTATTTATTTGGCTCTGAGAGCCGCCGTTTTCATGATCTAAAACAAGGTCAGCTCGTCAAACCAGATTAAACCATACTTAAAATTGAAAGAATAAAGATATGGAGGAAGAACACAGACAACCACACTCTTTTACAACCACATAGAGTGGTTGTCTGTGTTCGTCCTCCATCTCTTTATTCTTTCGATTTCAGGTATACATTTAACAACACGCTCGCACTACCCAGATTAAATCATGTTAGTACATTTTTTGCATAAAAAATTTTACCATTTAGTTAACTTGGGTGGCTAAAAAATCACTGGAGTTCCCTTTCAACCCTTTGTAAGACACAAGCTGCTGATACTAGAAAGCTGTTGGTCTCCTGTGTATGAAAACCATGAACATAATGACGATAATAAAAATGTTGAAGTGTATGATTTGCCACAAAACAAGTGGGACAGCATATGTCCAACCAGCTGCTTAGAGGACAGCATGTGTCCCACGGCCCGGCTTGTGAACTGTTTCTTTCTTTCTATTTCTAATTGCCTTCTGTGAAATGGCTCAAAGGCATGCAAATTTAATTAGCACACCAACTTGATTCTGAAATCTTCGGATATGATTGACTGCCAATGGCACCTTTTACATCTTTTGGAGGTAGTCAATTTCCTGAGACAGAAGATCTAAGAGTGTTCCTGTCTTTGTGCATCCATCTGTTGCAAATTTTTGCTGTTGCGAAAAGTTTGTCACTAAATAAGTAGTCTTTGGGAAAAATTGTAAAGCTATGGATTA
>JAZHYW010023648.1:0-62148 GCA_037355805.1 Ixodes ricinus
TTACTGGTTGCGGCGATGTTTTGCAGCGGTGCTTTTAGGGCCAGGTTCCCCAGGATCGTGTCCACCAGCAAAAAAAAAAAAGAGGGATGACACCCGAACTCTGGACAGCAACCCCGCCATCTATGAGCGACGGCGACAACCAGACAACTGGTTGCCGCCGTTGCTCATAGATGGCGGCAACCTGCTCTTCGGAGGAAGAAGAACGGGAGCAGGACGAGCGGCGATGTGAGCAGCAGCGCCAATGGTTCAGCAACCGCCGCACGACGCCGCTGTCGCTTAAAGTTCCACTGCGTCGAGTGCTTCAGATTCTCTTGCGAAAGAAGAGCAGATCTCTCGCCTGGAAAGCCACCGTCGAGAACAGAAGCTACAGCTCCGCTGCTCTTCCTTTTTCACCAGAGTGGAAAAGGCTGAAAGTGTTTTTTTTTTTTGTATGTATACATTTTTAAAGCATTACATTGCCTTTAACAGAACATCTCCCCCCCCCCCCCAAATTCCAAAATTTAGTCCATTCATGCACTTTCCGCTAAATTTAGCAGGGAAATTAGATGTCACGTGGCCTAAGTCTAACGTCATGTGACTAATACAGCGAGTGAAGAACCGCTAAATTAAGCAGGAAAATTTAGGTCTTGCGATCTAACAGGAATGCTATTTTCCCACTAAATTTATCGGGAGAGATCGAAGCCTTGTGAGCTGATGTCACGTGGCATAACAACAATTTAGTTTGCCCGCTCAATTTACTATAAATTTAATTTATAATAAATAAACGTTGAGGCAAACTTGGTCTCACAGTGTCCTCCCCACTCGCCAGTCGCCTCCCTTCCCTCTCCCCTCTCTGGTCACGTGACACACCAACTAGGTTTCCCCAAAATTAATAAAAAATATGCGGAGGGCAAGTTCGTCTGCTTCTTGCGCAGGGGTAGCGGTGACGTCGGAACTCCGAGCTCTGATTGGCTGTGATTGGAAGGATAGGGGTAGACCTCAATGCTCGCTGCCTTAAGGTCTACCAGCTATCCATCCAATCGTAGCCAATCAGAATTCGGCGGCGTCCTGGCGTCTCACCGCTACCCCTGGGCAAAGAGCAGATGAATTTGCGCTCCGCATAGGTTCTTCACTACCGGACCAAACAATGCAAACAATCGTTCTTAAAAGTGCATTTGATGCATTATATAACGTTTGAAGATTAAAGTCGCTGCTATCTCTAGTGAAAAATACACCAGGCCGAGGGCTGGTGTGACTTGATGTGACACCAGACTTTTTCACAGATGTGATTTGCGGATCATTTGCACACCGGCATCTGGTGTTCTGGTGTGACACCAGAAATCTGGTGTGCTGGTGCGACACCAGCAATCTGGTGCTCTGCGTGTGACACCAGCTATCTGGTGTTCTGGTGTGACGTCAGGTTTTGTTGTGGTGTGACACCAGATCACCTGTCGACTGGGTGTTGCTTTACTCACAAGAAGAGGTGCAATGATAAGTTTGACATTAACGCTGATGTCATAATTACTTTATTCCAAAAAGCAAAAAGCACAACAGTAAAGCGTCTGAAGCTTTATCGTTGTAGGGAGTTGGCCGTGAACAACTGGGCCCGTTTGCTCGAAGCGCTAACCGCGGCTAAAGTTAGCCGCAGTACCTGGGAGAGGGATTTTGAAATCACGTGACTGGCTCGGTAGGGATGCGGGAAACATGGCGGTGCCCCGGTGAGTGAGCGCCGCTCGCTTTGGAATTGATGTCGTTGTAGCTGCAATATCGGGTGCGTTATTCAGCAACGAATTGTGCTGGGGGCTTTCGCTTTGCCTTACATCACTTACATCGCAAAGCATGAGCAATGACCTCGCCGCATTTTTCAGGTAGTCTTTCGATTCTGGCCATTCCTAAGCCTAAATGAACGCGATAATTGCCGGCATAGCAACGTCTTTGGAAAGCGGATTGCCTTGACTCAATCGGCCGGGTATTGATAGCACACAAAAGCAGACGGCGTCCCACTGATAGACCTTTTTCTAAATTACCCAAGCATCGAGGAGAACGCTGGAAGTGTAATTCTGCGGTCCGCGGGCGCTGGCCTTCCTCTTATAAAAGATTCGAAGTAAATAATCATAATGAGGCTTTGACGAACGCGCGTGCAATGCAAAATTTGTTTTAGACTTTTTGCTTTAGAACAATTACTACTGCAGAGGCCAGCACGTGCAACGCGTTTAACTATGCTCTGTTTCATACTTAGCGTGCAACGCTGTCAAAGCTACTGGCGCGAGCGCGTGGCTTCATCTATGGTTTTGTTTGCGCGAGCACGCGTGCAAATGATCAACGAGATCAAGCCCCGTCCTCACGCCAGTAGCTGTGACAGCGTTGCACGTTAAGTATGAAAACAGAGTATACCCTCGTAGCATGCAACTCGGTGCTTGGGAAAATAAGAAAAAGGTCTATTGGGACGCTGTCTGCTTTTGTGTGCTATCAATACCCGGCCGATTGAGTCAAGGCAATCCGCTTTCCAAAGACGTTGCCATACCGACAATTATCACGTTCATTTAGGCTTAGGAACGGCCGGAATCGAAAGACTATCTAAAAATGCGGCGAGGTCATGCACATGCTTGCGAGATTAAGTGAGGTAAGGCAAAGCGAAGTCTCCTGCACCATTCGTTGCTGACTAACGCGCCCGATGTTGCAGCTACAACGACTATGTGGTTTTAAAGCGAGGCGGCGCTCACTCACCGGGGCACCGCCATGTTTCCCCGCATCCCTACCGAGCCGGTCACGTGATTTCAAAAATCCCCTGTCTAGGTACTGCGGGCTGGACACTTTAGCCGCGGTTAGCGCTTCGAGCAAACGGGCCCTGAGCTTGTCCGGAGCCACTGGCCTGCGTCGAATAACCGGACACACTGTCGTTCCGCAATTCTTGGCCTTTCAGCTTGCGGATGACTCGTGTCTTAGTTACGCTGATCCGTTCCGCGTACCCTTCCGCGCCAGTTAGCTCCTCTTCTAAGGCATCATATTCGACAGATGGCTCGATTTCCTTGTCCAGCTCTTTCAGGGAGGCCTCCTTAAATAGAAGAATATCAAGTCTTATTTCGAGCTCACCGATGTCGGTTGGATCCGTGGCCAGCATGGACGCCAATCTCGTTGATAATCTTTGTTGTGGCGGCTCGCAGAGTAGTCCTCTTTCGCTTTAGGCAGTCGACGCCCTCCTGGCTCGTTGTAGGCATGATCTGACCGTTAATTCCCGGGTTTCGGCACCAAAAACTGTAATAATTACTAGTTTTCTTTGTTGTTTTGCTACCAGACCATGTCTAACTATTTTTAGCTCGTCGAAAGTCAGGAAAGGGCACCAACACACATCTTTACGGCTTCGACTCACAGACAAGACTCCTTTATTTTCTCAAACTTCAACAAGAATACTGGCGGAAAGGGAAAGGGAAACCCCCGAAGAGGCGAGCACCCCAAGCTGCTCAAGGCCGCCTGAGAAAGTGCTGGGGTCGAGGGGACACTTCTTGAGCACAAAGGAGCCCGCCGCGGGGTTTCCTGCGACCACCAAGACGGGAGGAAACGAGGCACCACGTCGGGAAAAGGCGCATCCCACAAACTTATCAAAAACACGCTCGCGGACGGGGGAAAAAGTCAACAAAAATACAATACTGGTGTCACACCAGGCTGCCTGGTGGGCACATAAGCCCGTGTAGTGTGACACCAGACTCTCTTGGTGTACCCACCAGGCTAGGTGTGCTGGGTACACCAGCATTGCTGGTGGGCACACCAGGCTGTTGTGCTCGATACACCAGCATTGCTGGTGGGCTCGCCAGATCTTCTGGTGTCACACCAGGATTGCCTGGTGTATTTTGCATTATGATATTTTATTTGTTTCTGACTTTTACACAGATGAAAAATAAAAAATAAACAGTTTTTATAACCACAGTCTAAATTAATTAACACTTGATGCATATTACATGGATGTAAACAAAGATACTTTCTATATCAAATACATAAAGAGCTATAAAATAAAAGTTTGTAATCAGGTCCATTAAGAACATGCAAGAAGAACAAAACTTTCTATTCAGTCATTTTACGCCATTCAAAGGTGGTTTATTTTGAACAAAATATTTAGTCCGAAATATCTTCCAGAGGAACTGAACCAGAGCTTTTTCGTAGGACGAGCTTTGGGCTTCCCAGCAGCGGTTCCGCTCACAGTCTCAGCTCTTTACTCCGTTTCACCTTTCGAAGTAATAATGGATCGCAACAGACGCTAAAACTTGTAGGGTTCCGTGTTTTGGGGGTTGATTTTTCTCCAAATTCGGGAAACGTTTGTTTTTGTTTTTTTTGGGTTTTTTTTTTTACTGATTCGGTGTTTTTCGGAAGTAACTTCTGGCGTCGGGCGAAAAATCTGGGGTTTATCGGAATAATAGAGACCTTGTGTTTCTCTTATTCAATGACAGCTCCGATTCGAGGTTTTTCAGTTTTTTGCCCGATTTTAAACAAATAACCTAGCGCCACGACCGCATCACGTGACTGTGCGACGCTGCGCCCCTCCATTAGGTCACGTGACACACGGACGGCAGCGGACTGGCTCCGCCACTCATACCGTCCGCTGCAGTCGATCGAAAGGTGAAACGATCGAAGTTACAGTCGTTAGAAACCTTTCGCAGATCGCAGCGCAAATGCGGACACCTGCGGCGTATCGCGACTCTAATCCCGTGCTTTCGAAAGCGACGGCACAGCAGCTCCCACTCCCGCACGCAAAGCTCTTTCTCGCGTACGGTTAAACCCCTCTATTTGTTGTATATCGCGTGTCTTAACCCCCGCCATCCCTACCTCGATAACTGTCGGGCTTGAGGGCTCTGGGCCTGGCGTTCAACCGCACTTGTCACATGTTTAATTGTTTTTTCTTATTGTTACTTATGTATTTCGCACGTAAACAAGGCAGGTGTTTTGAGGACTAAGCCCGTGGATTTTCAAAGAGAAATCTACGGAACGCACACTGAAGCCCCCTAGGGATCGAGACAGAAATCCGTCCCCTCCCTCACCGGATCGATGAGAGGAGGGAGAGAAAGACAGAGTGTGCTTGGACAATCCCCAGCACCAGCTGCTCCTCGGCTGACGCATCAAAACGAGAGGAACTCTAGAATAGCAACGTTTCATAGTGATATTTCATATTGACCTTTTCGGAGCGGCTTGGATACAATGTAGACGCGTAACACGAGCTGAGGTGTTGTGCGATCATTTTTCTTCTCGTTGATTTTTATTATTATTATTATTTTGCGTGTTTGCTAGGGGACTGCATGCAGCAGTCTAACAATGTGATCCTCATGCGTCACACATAAAGATGTCGAACTTTTTTTAAAAAATTCGACGAAGTTCGACTTTTTAAGCAGCGTTGCCCAATTTCAACAAAAAGATTTATAAATTTTGAAAAACAAATTATAATTTAAGCGGTAGTTTTCTACTATTTTAAGTTATAATTACTAATGTCTGCCTAATATAGAATCAAGCATATAACCTTTAGTAATTATGAAGTTATCTTTCGATGGAACCGAGGTATTCAATAAATATTGCACTCTTTTTTCCGCCAGGCGGCGTCAGCTCGTTCTCAATCCCCCCCCCCCCTGTCTATAATAGTTGAACTTCAGTCGAACCTCGGTCGAACTTCAGGTTGCAAGTTCGAAAAAGCCGAATTTCGTCAATCTGTAACCTACGGCAGGTTTGCAACATTCCTGTGACAACCGTCCTCGTAGAATGCAGATTCTTGACAGTTTTGCTCGTCTAATCAGTTCAAAAAGGAAGAGTGCCACTTCTAACCATAGACCGTGCTTTAAAAAGTCATGAAGCATGCTATCTAATCCAGTATTAATTAGCCATACGTAGACCATATCAACAAATTTGCCCGAATTGGCATGGTTTTGGGGAAGAATATATTAATTCGAAACTTAATTTCTACACATCACGGCAAGAACATCTGAACACGCGGAAACCTGATCATCGAACCTGAAAGTAACAGATTACGCATCGCGTATATAGATCACGCTGGTAGGGCAGTTTGACCCCACCAAAGACTGGGTTGCAACCCCACCAAATGTGTTCTTATCAGAGAACTGCGGGGGCCCGTTGCCCCAATGTGTCAGAGCGCACCGCAGCTCAGAACACGTGGAGCGAAAGCTGGGCAGGATCTAGGGACTCTGAATTCAATCCCACCCCTACCCGTTTCAACCTGGATGATCATCGTACCAAGGGTGCGGTCGTATATCCCTGCTGCGTGGAACACATTAAAGACCCCAGGCTATAATGCTGTCTAGTAAACCTCCATGCAACAAATTTTACTTACAGCGAAAAATAAGAATTGTCGTAGAAGTCTGTTTTCTTTCATTTGCGGAACGTCATTTGACTACGGAGTTAAGGAAAGTTCAGCATGTACGCAGATATATTAAATTACATCGGTACGTACCCTCTTTGAAATCAAAACTGGCCATGGTGGGATTCAAACTCGCCACTCTGAGATGCACGACAAGGACTTGTCTTTCTGCTTGGATTGGAATAGATTAGATTGAATTGATTACAGTGATAGCTAAATGATTTTTATCGAGCGCTCGAAACAGAAACTAAGCCAGACAACAACTAACAGAAAAGTATGTGGAAATTCTTATACTACAGCTTAAAACGGTTTGGGGGGGGGGGGGGGGGGGGGGGGGGGGGCAAGTTGTGATTTTTTTAGGGTGAGTGGGATCACGATGTTAATAGGAGTTCAACAATAATTAGCTTGCTTTTCAACTACAGTCAGCGTCAGCTCTAACAAAGCTAAACAGCGAGCAAGCGTTCCAGAATACTTCTTTGGCCCATCGGGACGCGAGGAGAATCACGCCAATCAAAGACCAACATACAGTGCTTCGTTTATTTTGAACGGAAGATAAGGTTCCACCACAGTGTAGCACAAAATAGTTAACACTAAGCATAGCAACATGTATATGATACTAGCTGCACCTGTTACTATATTTACATATTTTTTGTCTTAGCGGGAGAGGGCGTGTTAAACTGGGTTAATATTTTATCATTTGTAACGGAGGGGAAATTTGAAGGTTGCGACTTAGTTACGACCGAATGGCGCTATTCAGTGTTAAAAATATATATATATATAAATAAGCTAAAGAACGGAGTGCAATGAAACTTTTCACCAAGGCGGCTTTAGGTGGTGCATTTATCGAACTGAAATTTTGTGAGTGTACGGCTTCTGGGGGAATATAAGAAAGAAAAAGAAAATCATGTTATTTCTGTGCTAAGAGGGAGCATATATAAACTAAACCGTCCGGTTGGCGCTATCATTTACAGATGGCACTAAATGGAGCAATAACTTGAGAACGTTTTCGAGGTAACACCCTAATATAGATCCAGCTAATCCGAGGGTGTGGTTGCCACCCAAATCGCTTAACCTCGAAGCAATTGGATTACAAGTGGAAGTGGCACCTCCTGTGGCGATCACTTGGAGGGCTGCCTTGGCTACATGATGAGTTTATTTTAGCAGCCGGGAAACAATAAACATCGGAGCCAAACAGTGGTAAACATGTCTGCGATGTCTGTGCGCCCTCCCTCGTCGACAGAAGCCAGGGCTGGCACTACCGCGAACTAGAAGTAGCTTCGCGGGTCCTTGGTTCGTTTATTTTGAACGGAAGGTAAGGTTACACCACTTGGCGCAAAGCAGCCTGCAACCTAGCACGCACGCAATTTTGTATGCCATCGGTGCGGCTAAGCAGCGGACAGGAGCATGGTGCTTTCAAGTTTCGCTTTAAATTGCACGAAATACATTTAGCATAATAACGTGTTGTGTGTGTTCTTTTTATTTTTTCTATCCAGAGAAAAACGCCATGTTTCGACGTTACCGAATTTTTTATTGTATAACACCGTACTTTCCATACCGACTATTGGAACCATCGCTTCGGTACGATATATGCCGATTACACACGGGCGTATTATGTATCACGGGCGTCCAACAACCCACCGGACTATACTTGCTTTTTGCATAATATCGAGACAAGGAGCCCGAGAAAGCCACTCCGAAACGAAACAAGGCATTAAAGACCACCGCATCTTTAATATCTTGTGATTTATTTTTTTTATTTCATTTGTGATGCATTTTTCGAGTAATTCTGGGAATGTGCAGCTCTGAACGTAATCACTTTAAAGCATTACAAACCACAAACCTGATGTTTACGAACAAATAAAGCTAAAGTCCTAAGATAAGAGCTTCATACAAGTAGCGAAATTCTTAAGCGCCGACTGGATGACGGTGCAGGTTTTAGGAAGCGAAGGGCGGCGCACATCAGAAGTTTGAACTGAATGCCGCCATTTTGTTCCAGCGGAATGTGCTTTGTCATTTGTACTGGTTGTCGTTACTTGTAAAGAAGTATCAAGGGGGACTTTAAGTAAAGCGTGTTCGTCCACAGAATCTGCGCACGCACAGAAACCCACGTCTCATCAAAGAGCCTTTGATGAGAGATGATCGAGAGGCCGCGCGCCTTTCCACGGCCACACCATCACCTTGGACTGACGCCGTCAAGCCGCAGCGCCTGACGTCAGGTGGCGTGACGTCACACGGCGTGCCGCGTGATGTCCATTGAAATCGGCAAACGTGTGGGATGGTGCAGCTGATGATTTCTGCGATATTGGGGAGTTTTGGTCACTGTAGTAGAGTTTGGTGACGTGCGCCGAGCATGCGCAATGGCTCTTTTCTGTAGACTATCTGGCGCCGAGCGTGCGTCCAAAGCTCAGTGACTCGGCGTTTTCTCTTGAATACCGAAGTGCTGGTAAAGGTGTGGAGATCAGTGGTTTTACACTAGACATAAAATCCGTTTTGCAACGTTCTTCACGCACTTTCAGCTCGTGAAAAACAGTTTCGCCTCGAGCAATATCGCCCCCTGGCGCACTAGAAGAGGCAACTGAGCCATGAACAGCCCTTTCGCATTAAGAAAAAAACTTAAAGGAACCCCTTCTGGGTTTTTCACGAAGAACCCTTTTAGGGGATGCTTAAAAATAACTTCATTAGGGCGAAAAATATGGACTAGCCGAAGGACCCAAGGGGTACTTCGGTTTGTCCATCGCCCCTGGCGCACCAGAAAGTCAGCTTAGCGATGAAGAGCTCTTTCGTATGAAGAAAAGAGCTTAAAAAGCACCCTTTATAGGTGTTTGACAAAGAACCTTTTTAGGGGATGCTTAAAATAACTTTATTAAGGTGAATAATATGGAAAAGCCGAAGAACCCTTAAAAATTCTCAAAGTACAACCAGGCGGGGTTGCTTTTTTTTTTTCAGGGTGTAGGTTTAGAAAACTTGTACTTTACTTGAAGTACATTCTCTGAAAGGTACTTGTAGTTTACTTAAAGTTGTTTTTCTGGTACTTTCCGAGGAAAGTGAAATTTGCGGCTTCAAAGCACATTTCACAAACTTGGTCTCGTTAAGTTTGTATCACAAAACGATGCTTTGCGAACTCTGAAGAAATACGGGAAGGGATATTCTACTCTCATCAGAAACGCCAGCAGACGACGCATCGCCAACTTCGTAACTCCCCTGGGTGCAAGCCAGTGCAAACGGCGTCAGTTCTGAAGTCGGAGGGAGGAGGGGGAGGGTGGGGAGGACTCGACGAGTTCACGAAAGGCACTGCGACGAGCGCCGTGATTTAGGCAGTGCCGTCTTGCGCTCTGTGAAATTAAGCTGTTTCGTGGATCACGCGCTCGCGTCCTTGGCTTTCCCAGTACTATAAACACCCTCTAAGATCTAAAATAAAAGTTCAGAAATTTAAAAAAATATATAACGTACCGTTATCTGAAAAATGCGCTATCGTTTTACGAGACGCAATCTGGTCATTTCTCTGGGTGAAGTAATAGAGGCTGTAAGACCAATACAAACAAGTGCCTTTTACAGTCGATTATCCAGATAGTTCGTCAGCGAGAGTAAAAACACTACTTTGTGGCCACTTGACTTTATTTAATAATCGCTGCCATTTCTGAAAATAACTGATGCACCCCCGATTACCCCTAAAACAATGCACACCAATAAAAAGAATTTAAAAAAAAACTGTATAGGAGGAATGAAAGGGCATCACGCATTGTGTTCAAAAGTACTTGTACTTTACTTTAAGAAGTACATTATGTTTATAGTATTTTACTTCAAATACATTGCCCCCGGTGTACTTACTACTTTACTTAAAGTACATAACCTCTCATTTACTTTCTACTTTACTTCAAGTACTTTTTAAACGTACTTTACCCAACACTGGGATTTAGTAGATGGTTCCGATAACTCCGATAACCATATCCAACCCTCCGCCGACGCCCTTCCGCGCGCATCGTATCGGTACCGTTATCGGAAGTATCCGGGACCGATTTACTACAATTCCATAATTGCGTTATCGGAAAGATCTAACCAGGGGTTTTCCCGGGAATTCAGATTAAGGAGGGGGGGGGGTCTAAATTTTGTAGGGAGGGGGATGGTTGGGGGGGGGCGGCGTTGAGAATAGAGGAGTCGTTGCGAATTAAGGGGTGTCTTCAGAAAAACAAAGGGGGGGGGGGGGGGGTACACATTCCTTGCGGTGGTGTGAAGGGAAATCAGTGGATCTAACTCTCAATCCTAGTTAAACTTCGAAGTGAAGAATCTGTGATCTTCTTTCCTCAGATCCTGGGGCTGGCGGTCGTCGTGGTGGCCGGACTCACACACTGGCCAGCGGCAAAACAAGCGACGCTTCCCTCACGGGCGTTCAGAGCGTGCAGCAAGCGGCCGGCACGGCCGTGTTCCTCGGATGTCTGCTCCTGATCGTCGGTTTCCTCGGCTGCTGCGGAGCCATCAAGGAGTCCTACCTGCTGCTCGCGGCGGTGAGTCCGCATTTCAGATGATGGGGACGACTGATCCCGTCAGAACTTATTCGTACAAAACTCTAATTACTATTTTAAAGGAAAATGATCGCCTTCTACGCTCCGCCATCTTTGTCTACTTGGTTGTACGAGGCCTTCTAAGCGTGCTGCAGTCTCTTGCGGTATATCCGACGATGCGTACACAGTCCGCTGCAGTGAACGTTACTAAAACCCTCAGTTGGGAAACTCACCACTTGAAACCTGGGCCGCTGGCGTCCACCGAGACCGAGCTAAATACGATAACAGCGCCACCCTTTAGCGACGAGTTGAAACATAACAATTGCTTTACATAGCTACTGTGATATGGCCCTGAGAGATGGCGCCACCGGCCTCGCCCGACTCGACGTGCAGCCGTGCAGTTCGCGGAGTCGACGCTGCGGGAGAAATGGGGGTTGCAATCGCCATTAGCTCGGTTATCGAGTACGGATCGGAGCCACTTTTTAAACGCAGGCTCTATTGCAGTTTCCCAACTGAGTGGTTCTAGTAACGTTGGCTGCAGTTCAGTGATTCGCCGTTTTTCGCCCTGGGTAATAAGTATAGGGTGTCGTGTTTTCGGTATATACCGATAAACACCGAAAATTGACCCCGAGGCGCCTTTCTCTGAGCCAGTGAAAACCAAACAACCCTACATTTAAGCTCTCCTTAAAAAAAAAACACGCACGCTCCACAAAAAAAAAAAAAAAAAAATATATATATATATATATATATATATATATATATATATATATATATATATATATATATATATATATATATATATTCCGCTATTTATTTTTTTTATATCATTGGCTCAGAACACGGCTGCACTGAATTGACTTTGGGGTTGTTCCTTTCTATCGAAACCGTGCACCTTCCTTTTTCCGTTCCCTTCTCTTATCTGTACCAGTATTATTGGAAAAAATATTATAATTTATGACATAAATTAAGCCTTAGCCTTATACACAACACGAGCGCGATAAACACCGATTTCTCTCCTGCACTCAAATTAAATACCGAAAAACACCGATGCAAAGGGAAAAATAAACACCGACTAATAACTTCCGACTTTGAAGAAAAATAAATACCGAAAGCACGGAACCTAGTGATAAGCGATGGAACGGCCGGATTCCCTTTTCCCGCGCTTGTAACCCAGGCGAAACACTGGTGGTGGATCCCTGGGCCCATTAACGCATGCGCGGCATCAAATGTCACCACATTCCGCAGAACTCCGCATGCTGAGAAGGCTTCCGCAGCCCAGTAGATAACTATGGCGGCGCGCAGAAGGCAATCATTGGAGTGGTGCGTCTCAGGAACGCGCCTCATGCAAAATGTCGTTGCGAAAAAGGTCAGGAAATACGAAAGCGAATAGGAAAGCGTCATCCAGTGCGCTTTCCTTTTCGCGTCGCCAAATAATATAACAGTTCTTCATTTCGAGACTGATTCGTCGATGAGCTTCTAAACGGCACGTATTTAAAGCTATTATTTTTATTAGTTTCGTATTAAAATGCCCATGTTTAGTATATAATAACTTGAACGTCATTCCTACATTTTTTTTTAAATATATCGAGAGATTTCTTCTTTCTGTGATGGCAGTTCAGGATTCTGCAGCAATCTTCTATACGTCCCATTAGTAGTCACTTGACAGAGGGTAGAAACACTACTGCCCCGTGTTAGAACTGTGACGTGATATCTCTCCAGGTGAATATATGAGGCACGTGACAACGCAGACCTGCATCTTCATGTGAACTGTAAGAAAACGTTATACATCGTCATTATTTCGACGTCGAACCAACGTGAGTGAAGTCCCATGGGATGTCGCGGACGTCCGGCACTTTCTGTCGACGTCGCCTCAACGTTTTGAGGCACACCTAGCTGGGTCTCCGACGCCCGAGTGGCTCGCCGGAGCCGCATATTTCGTCCATTGCCAAGTGCAGTTCTACCGTTCCAATGTATACAGAATCACGGTTCAGCATGCGATGTTCAGAATCCAGCATCCGCACGTTTGTCGCTTCAGGCGAGCAAAGCAGCGCTGCACGTTCCATATGCTCAAAGATGGCAGCGCGCAGAAGACCGTTTCCGAAATGGCATCCTGCGAGCAGACACGGTTGCTATACTAAAGAGTTACTCGGTCTTCGCTGCACACTGCGGGATATTTCGTAGAGCCCCCTGAGCCTATAATCGTGACGCATCGCGAGATCGCGCTTTCTTGGGCCCGACAGCTCCTCGTCGTCTGATAGTGTCGGTCACCTGCGGCAGCCGGAGGTCGTTCCCCCTATCTCTGGGGTGTGACAAAGCCATTTTAAGACCCGCGGAGGGGTCGTCGCTTCTCGCGGCTGCCTTTCGGCGATCAATCAATTTATTTCGGGTTCGAATGGAACTTTCTTGTGTTGAGGGGGAGGAGGGGGGGGGGAGTTCTTCATCGCGTCGTCGTTTTGGAGACGTTTTAGAACCAGGGAGTAAACTTGTAAGTCAGACTGACCAATGGCCGCGAGACGAAGCCGTATGCTGACTGGCTTCCAGGATCAACACACCGGAAGGCGTATACCCGAAACGGTCACGCAGGATGTCACATGGGCTATGGTCACGGACGGTTTTGAGAAACCTACTGCCGCGGGGCGCAGAGTTCGTCTGCTTCTTTTGCAGGGCATTGTGGTGACGTCAGAGCGCCGGGCTCTGATTGGTTCCGATTGAAAGATGAGTGGAGTGAGACCTCAAGGCAGTTTTAGCTCGGCTTCTATCCACTATCATTCAATCAGAGCCCATGGAGAGCTCGGCGATCGTTGCTGTACGTCTTACAGCTCCTGCAAGAGGCAGATGCAGGCATGCGCTCCGCATGGGGCGCGACTTATTAAGCTCACGCTTCTTTCTTCGTGATTGGTTCTTCCGGCTCCTTTGTCGGCTGATGCCGCAATCTGATTGGTGGCAGGAGCGATAATGCGATGCACGGGACTCGCCACGCCCTGCGTTCCTTAACCTGTCAGCGACTGCATACTGTATAAAGCAACCCAAGTCTCTGACGTCACGCGACTGCGGTGGCGCTGCTATCGACAGTGCGCATGCGCAGATGCTTCGCCTCGGGTGAATCTGGTTTCTGCGCATGAGCAGTGCCCGCAGCTGGTGTGGGCAAACCCGGGCTTGTTTGTCAGCAGTGTGTTGGTGTATAGACTTGACTGCGTGGACATGACCACGCAAGGTCCGCAGGTCCGAAGAACTGGTATTCGTTGGCCTGGATTTCTACAATCAACTTTGTGGACATGAACCTCGTTCACGTCTACTCTGTACAATGGGGCCGTGGGTCGAGTGTGCGTGCTCACAAATTGACAGAATTAAGCACTCCGACTCTCGACGTATACCAAGCAGAAAAAGCATGAAGCGTGAGTTCTTATCGGTTTCAGAAAGAAACTGTGTCGTGCTCCTATAAGCAGTATGGCAGTGCCTTGAGGGCGAGACGATGACGTCGGAGCTGTCATCATTTACCATATATCTCTACCTGATCGTGTTAGTTAAAACTCCAAATACTGTATGTAGGATGTTTAAAATACCTAGGCTCGATCTAAAATGGGCCGTAAAAATCGGCGCCTGCACGTAGCAATCTAAACTTTTCGTCAAAGGTGTATTTCACAGGTCGGTTTTATCATGTAAAATTACAAAGCGTAGCTCCCTTTCTGTAAAAAATAGGGCCAAAAAACTTGCCAGGGTCAACGGCGGACGGCGACGCAGACGACCGAGTCGAGTGGCGGGGCGCGTTTGGCGCACGTATTGATAGATGGCGTCGGGAGCAGCGTCGGAAGGTGCAGCCGACCAGCGAAAGAAAGCAGACGACACGCAGACGAAATCCGTCGGCAGCAAGAGCGCCGTCGTTATGCAACCGCGTTTTCTTTTATTTTTGTTACTTCAAGTTTTGCTATCATTGTCCGCGTTTATTTTTAAACCAAAGGTACATTACAAAAAGATTATGTTCATTTTAATAGACCACGGTCGTCGCGAGCAGTCTCGATAAGGAGGTAGCGCCATCTATCAATACGTGCGCCAAACGCGCCCCGCCACTCGACTCGGTCGTCTGCGTCGCCGTCCGCCGTTGACCCTGGCAAGTTTCTTGGCCCTATTTTTTACAGAAAGGGAGCTACGCTTTGTAATTTTACAAGATAAAACCGACCTGTGAAATACACCTTTGACGAAAAGTTTAGATTGCTACGTGCAGGCGCCGATTTTTACGGCCCATTTTAGATCGAGCCTGGGTATTTCAAACACCTCTTATATGTACAGGGTGTCACAAAATAAAATTTACACGGTCGTTTCTACGCAGAAATAAACTAGGCATCGCCCGAAAGCTCATTCTGCGTCGCAAGAGGCGCGCAGAGTTCACAACCAGATGCCAAAGTTTCAGCCTGATCCGCTCACTTAATCAAAATTTATGATGTGATTTCTCGAAAATTTCAATGGGAAAATGGCGGTCGACGGAGTTTTCGACGCATGGGGCTCATAACACCAAAACCGAAAACGGGCAAAAATGGGCTCCATTTTCCCATTGAAATTTTCAGAAAATCACCTATAATTTTTAAATAAGAATAATCGGATCCGGGCTAAACCTTGGCATCTGGTTGAACTCTAGTACACCTTTGGGTGGAGGATGAGCGTTCGGAATGCCTAGTTTATTTTGCGGCAAACCGTGTAGAATTTTCTTTGTCGACGCGCTGCCTATGTCTCCACTTGGACACTTACAGTGCATGCAGTGCCAGTTGGTTGTTCGGAGTATAAAACTAGTTTGTAGAACATGTTGGGATCATTTTCTCGCCCGCTTTGTTCATAACTCAGACGGGCGATTTTTAAATCTATCGCATCGCACTTTGAGGGGGGACGGGTGTAACGTGTACAGTGCAGACTAATGACTTTTGAACTCAAACTGCAAAGTGACGTCGGAAGTGTTCGGGAGATAGAAGAGGGGAGGGGGTTAAATTGTTTTATTAGAAACGTTTAAGCAGTCCCCCTCCGATGTCACTGGTATTATGGTGGTACTTTTGAGAGCCTGTGTTTATGTATCAGAACGTCGCACCCCTCTTGTACTGTGTACCTGAATGTATACTGTGTACCTGAATCGTACAACGACTGCCGCCCCCTTTAATGTGCAGTCCCGTGAGCGCATTTGGGTATCAATAAATGAAATAAAATGAAACGAAGTACGATCCGTATTTTCTTGCAGAAAGTGTGGTTTCGCCCCAGCTAAACAACCGCCGACCGATGCCTGTTTTTACGCAGTACTTCGGAGTCCTGCTGGTGATCCTCGTCTTCGAGATCGTCGCCATTGCCCTCGCCTCCTTCGTGAACAGTTCGACGGTAAGAGACGCCGGACAGCGCAATTGTGGAAAGTGCACAAGGGCAACGCACCTAGATAGAATACCGTAGTGCTGATTTCTTTACATCACCTACGCATTCTAAGACAAGCGCGAGTCACGTGTTGAACACGACTGCTGTTTCAGTTTTCAGCTGGTGCTGCTATGCTGACTGACTGAACTTGAGTTCCAGCCGAGCTCTGACGCAACATTCGAGTTCAACATGTGCCCTGCGCTGGCCCTCGGTTGGTGACGTAGGAAATTCAGCACCGCGACTGTGTGTCTGGAGAAGATGTTGGCAAGGTCAGTTACACGGAGAAAGGAAAGGTCTCCTCCTCTATCTTTTTCGGTCTCTCTCTTTCTACTCTCTCTCTCTCTGAACAAGAGAGGTCTGTTAAATGTTGTCTTCTCTGGAACAGCCTCCAGATGTTTAAGAAATGGATCCACAGAAACTTGTTTGCTGCAAGTTTCGTGAAGCTGGATGGAGGCTCGTAGAAGATCTTCAAAAGTTGCAGAATACAAAAAAAAAAAAAGAGTCTGTGTTTTTGCGCTTGCCTACGCTGCAGATTACGTCGAAATCGTCGCATTGCTTGTCTTTTTTTGCTTCCCCCATCTCTTGCACAAACTTCGCTCTCTTTCACCGTCTGTGACTTTGTGGCACATCGAGCACGATCATACTCAGGGAATCGCCGCTGATTTCAGTCCGCTCCTTCCTCTTGCGAAACAATGTGAAGAAGACTGCGGCACATCCAGTAGTGCTTCGTTCCGTGGAACCACGTATGCGCAAAAATAAGGATAGGGAGAACAGCCATGTCTTCACCCCGCCCACTCGCTCATGCTCGCGATAAGGAGGAGAGAACGGCATCATATCTCACTCCCACGCTCATCTGTATTGCTTTCAATGTGACGACCGGAATTTTCCAGAAAGGGTAAACATACCAACAAACGTCGCAGATATAGCAACCCAAATATTAGGCCAACATTTATTTTTTTCGAGAAGTTCTGGAATTTACAATTTTGGTCCTCACCGCGTTTTTCAATGTGAAATTCTCTACTGGCAATAACAGAAGAAGTGACGCCAGCGGCTGTGCAGGGATTCACTCTTTGGGCTGTAGAATTTTTCCCGACTCATTACGAGCATGCAGTTTCATGGTGTCAAATGAATGCTTTGGAAGCTCGCTACAGCCCCCGCACAGCAGCACGAAACAAATGCTTGGCAGAGTCCATTTTCAGGCTGCCCGCTCGACCTGCAAGCCTGCCTGCCACTGACGTCACGGTACTGAAAGGCGCGGGTATAATTGAATGATGGTTTTGGCATGATTTTTTTTTTTGCCGATTTCACAATAACTATTTTGAATATCGCGATACTAATTAGCACGCCGGAAAAAGGAAAGGCCGTGGATTCAGAAAATATAGTTGAATTTGCGCAACTCAAGAAAATTACCGCAGTAAGCCCTCCCTTTAAAGAAATGCTACTACATTTAAAATGGTAAAAAAGAAACCTGCAGCCAATAGAAACTTCCGGTACCATATAGGAGTTACAGAAAATTCGTGACGAGTATGACGTCGTTGACGCGTCATATGATTAAAGAGAAGAGATTATCAAGTTTTTAACCCGCTTTCTATTTCCTATACTGCCTCTGTAACTCCAATTAGTTGCCAATGAAAGGAGGCAGTGAACTTGGAAGAACCGCTCTTCTCCGCGCAGATGGAACAGTCGCTGAACGACCACTTCGTCGACGTCATTTCCGAGGACGCAGGGAAAAGGAGCCATGGAAGCAGGAAGAGGACTTGAACGTCATCTACTTCGTTGCAAGGCCGGGTATGGGTCCATTATTACTACATATTTTCACGTCCCACACCACGAAACGTCCGGATCCCCTAAGAACTGGCAACACCTCAGAAAATACCCACCACCTTTTCGTTTCGGGTATGTTTTTTAACTGATCTTACTCACTATGGAAGCAGAAATCAATGCAAGTGCCGAAAGCAATTATGCAATATCCACGTTTTTGTAATTCAGTAATTTAAATAACTATACACACTTTTTTTTAAGAATAGTAAAGACATCATAACCAAAGAGGAACTTCCGTGCTAAAAGGTGCAGTGGGAAGTGAAGACAAAATGCTTTTTTTTTATGTCTACAAAAAAAATGCTATGCAGCATCGATCACACCGTTTCTAGTACCGTTTCAAGTATTTCGAGGGCCGTCCTTGTGTGGGACCTGTGGAACAGTTTTATCACAGAAGTCCTAAACATTCTCTGATCGCCTGCCCTCGCCGAAGTGACCAGTTCGAGGGAGGAGGTGAGATCTGCTGAATAGGGGCACCTGCAGAGGGCGCCCGTTTGTGCGTCTGCAGTGAGCGTACCCACAGCTTGCCCAATCTGGCCGGACGGGCGCGGATTGTGAACTTCCACAAGTAAAAAGATTTTTCCTAACGAAGGCGTCTCCAATGGACGTTGTCATCAACGACTAACACGAGAGTCTGCCCCCTACTAATGGGGAACTCATATGACGACCGCGGCTGTTTTAGGCAAGCGATGTGTTAGAGCGCGCGATTGTAGAATATTTGCTGCATGACTTTCGGCGAGCTGTGGCAAGTATTCCTACAAAAGGATTTCTCCACCAAAGAATGAAGGAACGGAGTCCAAGTTTGATCGCCCAATTTTCTTACCCTCAATCTTTTCGTGCGTTTTTTTTTTATTTTTGTGCTGGAAAAGTTGGTCTATGAACCGAAGCACGCACCCACAAGAAAGATGAAACGAGAAAGAAGCTGAAAATGGCTGTGCCTACCCGCTGCCCCAAGCAACAAAACAAAACAAAGAGAAGAACACGCCCCCGCGCCCAGGTAGTTGACTGCCTTTGTTGGGGAGCACCCCCCTGATCTGCGGGCCCCCTCTCCGTCTCGAAGAGCGGGTGGCGTGGGAGACACGGACCGTGCCGCGGGACAAACGTGCTACAATCGCATACCCTTCCAAGGTCATCGCTTGAGTTTGCCGGGATCGTCCAAAACGCTTTTTTTTTTTTCCTTTTTGGGAACGGGGAAGAAAAAAAGGGGGGGGGGGTGTTTGGCCCCGATTGTCTTCCTCCTCTTGTGGCTTTTCGATGGATTGCGCTCTGTCTATGTATGCGTAGTAGTTTCTTTTTTTTTTCCCCTTTTAGTGAGTTGGTTTGTACTTGCCCCCGCTCTGACTCGGGCCCCAGTGGGTGCATTGTCGTTGTATGCGTACTAGCTTTATTGTGTTTTGTTTATGTTAGTGTTTGCCTTGATGCTGCAGTATCCGAGGTGGACGAAAAAAAGAACAAAAAATTGTTCTTCGGCAACAAAATTAAGAAAACAAATATTGAAAATAATCCCTGGAGGAGGGGAGCAAGAGGGACAAAGGACAAACACAAATCTCCCAAAGCACAGCTAGGTGACTGGTGCGTGCGACTTCGAACAAGTGTCCCCTTCTCCAGGGATTATTTCGTCATTGTCGTCAGCTCGCTTGCACCTTTGCCGTTAATTGCATTATAATCAAAAAAAGAAAAAAAGGTTTGTTGTTTTTGCGGTCAGGAGCATTTCAAAGCCCGTGGAACCTCGCCTTCGTTCACGTGACATGTCGCGCTCGCGCGAATGGCACCCCTCGATTCTGAAGGCCACCGTGTTTTCCGTGAAGAAGGCGATTTCCGGGTTTGCACGCAGTGTTGCACAAAGGGGAAGAGGGCTCTCTTCTTTTCGGGACTCTCTTTTATGGGTCTCCACGTCTCGATTGTCCTACAAAAGCAACCTTCATTTATTTCTTGCTCATTGGCTTACATACTGCGCGCAGCTAGTAGAGAGAAGGGTCGGGTCATAGCTGATTAACACGATGCATGTTTCTAGCGCACAATAGTTTGGGAAATCGAGGTTTAGGCTCAAATGGATAACTCACACGTACGGTTCGACGCGCAACACCTTTGACGTGTTGACTCGCCGCGGAGATGGCCCCAACACAGCTGTTCGTCTGGCGGTTTCGAGACCCAATATCTAAATTTTGCTCCTTTTTACCTGCTACCATTTCGCGCATTGTTGCACGCCCATATCCCGAAATAAACAGCACATGGCGAAAGTGACGCTCGTTTTCCGCTCGATGAAATTTCACGCCAGCTTGTTGTCTTAGCTGGTGCCTCGAGCGTTTCACGACGATGCAGGACGTTCAAGCAGAAAAGAATAAGCAAACGTACGATAGCATCTGTTGTACACTCATTACTTCTATAACACCGAACACGCCTCGTATCCTTTGCTTTTTCTTTCATTGTACTAATTTCTTCCTGCGCGTTACGGCTGTTACGACGCCAAAGTCCGTCTGCACTCTCAATTTGAACTTGTGCTCAGACCAGGGGCGGACCAGTTTTAATCAGGAAAATATAATTAACACTGTAGCAAAATAAATCTATCATATCGATCGGAAATACGATTTGACGCATTCCATCTGGTGCACGGCCCGGTGCACAGAGAATGCAATAGCGAGTCCCAGCGTGCCAAAACGCCGCCACACAGCGCTACCACAGCATCTCAACGATTTTGCCAGCACCGAGTACCGGAAAAAGAGAAAACAATTATTAATTCACCACAAACGAAGCCGATTTATAGCAAGCCCGCACTGCTCCGTAGGTGCAGTCTACCTAAGGTTATCAATAGACTCGACCATGTCGTTGTCAGTAAACAGATAAGACATTGGCCAAAAGTGGTTAGACTGAATAGGTGAATCTAACGGGCGCAGTTACCAGCTCTGACAGGTCGCACGCCTTCAATATCATTTCCATTTGTCACTGCTCGCCTTGGACACAATTTGGGAGCAACACACGCTCTTTACCGCCGCCAAGGTCTTCATTCAACGTGTAGTGCTGACCGAAATAAAATGCTAACATGACTCTCAATCGCTCACCGCAAAGTGTCCCCCGGTTTCGAAAAGGCGGTGCTGTACGTCGCGAAGTAAAAACCCGAGCTATAAAAACGACGTCGTAAAAAGAGGACCGACATTTTATTCCACCTCGAGAGCAAGCAGGCGCGCACTGCGTCCACAGCGCAGAGGCCGGACTCGGCACACTGAGCTGACTGGCGGACATACCAAGCGCGCGCGAGGGAGGCGAAACGCTACCTCCGTCGAAACAGCGTCACACGACGTTTCGCGGGATCTATTTCACGCAGCGGCTTCTCGCAGGCGCTCACTTCACGATACTGGCACGCCATCTAAGAATTCGCGCGTTCAGCATGTCGCGAGCCGCGCGCCGCCTGGCGCCTGAAACGGACGAATAAATAGAGTGCCGCGCCTCTTCACCGAAACGTAGCTCCAGCGGTTCTGTCTAGACGCCCAGGTTTCAGAGCTTGCCGTTATCTTACGCAAGTTATAAGCGATTTTCGGAAATGTTCAATGGGAAAACGGTGGTCGACGGAGATGAACGACGTCAGCGCAGGGAAAGAGTCTCCGTGCGTTCTCACCTGAAAGCTTTAAAAAATCACTTATCACATTTGAATATGAACAACGGATAGTTCTAAAACTTTGCCATGTGGTTTGGTCCGCTGGCGCTACCTTTGAGCGGAGACGAAACACTCGGTGCCGCGTAGATTTATTTTCGGTGAGCAACATTGTAAATGGTTTTTTCTTTTATGTTAGACACTTTGTATAAGTATAAACCATAGTATACATTACCCACCTGGTGAGTGTTGTAACCAGGTTCTAGGAGCCTAGGACCTCACCAGAAGACAACCTACTTCTTTTATCTAGCTCCTCAGACGTTTTTGTCTAAAGAAAGAATACAATACAATACATCAGTTTCCAGCATTGTGGAACAATCTGCGGGGTTCATTCAACTAGCGTTTCCTCGGCAGTGCGTGCCGTTCCACCAAAAGTGTTTTGGTGGCACAGAACCGCCGAGAGCTTGGGCCTCCCTAACCACCCTGCTTTGGTGTCCCCCAGCTGCGCTGCTGTGGAGGCAAGGGACCCGAGGACTACGCTGAGCGTCACCTGCCCATACCACCGAGTTGCTACGACAACTACGACACGCAAAGAACGTACATCTACCAGCGGGTACATAGGCCTCCTTATCTGAGTGTTCACTTCTGTATAATCCCATACATGGCTTGCGCCTGACGTCAATCGAATAATGTTGGAGGTCGTACTGGTTCTTGCCAAGAAAAAGATCACACTAGCCAGACATTCCGTCACTGCAATGAAGATGCGATAGCACTAACACGCAGTTACTACCCTACTACACAGTTTAGAGTACCGCCTCCCCCCGTCCCGCACTCCGCGCGGTGCAATACTATTGGTCGCGCGCGCTGGACGTCACACCAACAGTTCCCAACAGTTGCTGACCATCTCCCTTGTTGTTTAAAGGCCACAGCAGCCTTTATTAGGGTGTGGTCTTGCTGCTGAGGGCGTGCCTTTTATCTGCAGCGTACATTTCGCACCGCGTTTTTTTCTCCTCAACAAGAACAGGTCGGAATGACCACCAGTGTGTTGCGATGATGTCACGGGTGCAAGCCATGCATGCACAGCACTCGGACGGCGCTCTAGCTGATTGTGATTATTGTTGACGACAACGCAGGGCTGCGTCGCAGCGCTCAGGAGTACGTCCGGAAGAACAGGCTCAGCATTGGCCTCGTCAGCATGTTCAGGCGTTTTCGCCAATGGTGCGTTACAACACTGTTCCCGCTGGCCGATATGTGGCCCCAGAATTACTAGAATATATAGTCGGTGACAACTCAAGAACGTAGGGCGAAGGATAGGAAGGTGGGAGAGGAGGAGATGGACGCAACGCACTTGCAGTGGAAAAGGAAACCCCCTCCCCTCGCCAGCGTCGCGTCCGCTTCCTCCTCTCCACCTTCCTTTCCTCGCCCTACCTTCTTAACGTGCAACATATTATAGACGTTTGCAAGTATACCGTCCCTGGGTGCCGGCATCCTGCTGCTGGCGTAGATCGTTTGATAGCCAAGCCTTGTCAAGGCGTGCCCACGGTTGTCAGATGGGTATCAAAAAAAGTATTTACGGTGACAAGATTAGCTTTTGAAACGCGACTGCTTGCAAACGTAGCCCCTTACAAGCAGAGAAGTTGCAGTTGTGCTTGTATGCTAAGCACGGTGGAAGAAACGCATTTGTGTTTCTACCACCCTGGTGCTAAATAAGAGAACATTACAATTATACTTGTGTACTAAGTAAGAGAACGTGCAATTATGCTGGTACACTAAGCAAGAGAACCTGCAATTATGCGTATGTGCATGAGACCTTGCAATTAATCTTGCTGTACTAAAAGAACTTGCAATTATACCTATGAGTCAAGTAAGAAAACTTATAATTACGCTTCTGCACTAAGAACATTTGTAATTATATTTATGCATGTGCATTAGGTAAGGAGGAACTTGCAATTATGTGTGTGTACTAAAAAACTTGCAACTATTCTTGTGTACTAAGTAACAGAACTGGCACTTATGTTCCTGTACAAGATAACCACGCAATTACATGGGTGTAAGTAATAGAACATGCGAATTATATGCATTGTGTACTAAGCAAAAGAGCTTACAATTGTGTTTCTGTACTAAGTAAGCGAACTTGCAATTATGCTGATTATCAAGATAACCCATTTATATGTACCATCAGAGTAACAATTTTGATGAGTTAGCTCATGCTTGATAACAGGTACTATGTAAGAGAAGTTGCAATTATGCATGTAGTGAATAATATTCCTGTATTTTCCTGCGTATCCCCGCTCGGAACTGGATAGGACTGCGATAATTAGGTTTTCCACATCCTAACTCTTGCAGAACGACGCGGAGGCAAAAGATAAATAATTCCATATTGGTAAAGTGGAAAAGTTGTTTTATAACAAACAAGCCAGTTTCCGGGTTGTGAAGCCTTTCACTTGAGACTATTGCTGCTGTTATTGCTGCAAAAATCACCAGCGTCCTTTTTATTTTTCATTTTTCACGTCTGCTCTCTATGGAAACGCTTTTTACTTCGGTCAAAGCAGGAAGAGAGACAAAAACGACAGACGTGTTAACTTTGCAAGCCTAAGTACGATAGTAACATCCAATGATTTCCCTAGACGACCCCCCTGAAAAGGGGGGGTACATACACCCCCTTCTTGTTCTTTGCTAAGGCACCACTTAATTCGCAACGACTCTATTCTCAATGCCCCCCCTAAAATGTAGGCACCTCTAATTTCAATTCCTGGGGTGTCTAACATCGTGTGCAGTGGTCTGCGAGGCAACAGAGTAAAGTCGAGGCTTTGCATTGAGTTTGACTTTGTGCGAAGGAGTGATACGCGCGACACCGCATCAAGTAACATCGGCGGTCGCCATTTTTGGCACGCGCAGCTGCGTGATTGGAGTAATCCGATCTCCAGGGTGCATGACCAAACAATGGCGGACTGCGGTAGTTGGCGCAGCGGCTGCCAGATGACGCGCACTTTTGAAATGGACCTATTGTGCAAACAAAATTACTTTATAGAGAAGAGAGCGGAAGTACCGCTTTCGTAGCAACTGAGCAACATTTCCATCATCGTCATTGTGCAAAACAAGGGATTCTCCTGCTGCCTTTGAGGGCTCGGCACGCAGATTGTAAAATGCTAACAGTTGCGACTTCCGTCAAAGCGTCGCAAATTCTATTCTTCGGTTCTCCGCGGATAGGGCACTGATGTGTATAGTTTCACCCCCGCCTCTGTAAGAGTGGTATTCACGCGAGGCGGCCATAGTTGAGCCCGCTGTCTGTGTGCCGCATGACTCACGCGATGAGCTTCTAACCTGCAACGTGCGGTTTCACCACCAAGATTGTAAGAAGATAAGTGGGGTATCGATCTGAGCCTGTGTGTACTGAACGCTACCTGCACTGATATGGCGCCCAGTGCATACTATAGTTTCACCCGAACCGCTGTTCCATCGTGTAAACCATGTTTGCCTAAACCTCCGTTTGAATCGCCGCCATGGCCGGCGCCTGTGTCTCGTGCAACACTTCAAGAGCGCAAGGCTGGCAGAACACCACCCAGAAGAAACCTGTCCAGATATCCGCCGCCGCGGTACACTGCCATTACGTTTTTTTTTTCTGCGCATTCCATAGATCCGTTCATCGCATTTCAAAAAGATGTGTAAACCGCTTGTTGCTCCATTCTGTTTCGGCGTCATCTTTTCTCTCCATACTTTTAGGAGGGCACTGGTGGTCCGTTTTGGGGGGGGGGGGGGGGGGGGGGGGGTGACTTGCTGTCGTGTGAGTGGACTCTTTTTTGAATGAGGAGCAACTCTGTAAGCATGCGATGTACAGTCCACCATAAACGTGGTATACAAAGTAGGCTGTCCTCACGTTGGGGTGAGACCAAAAACACTGGTAGGTCGCGTACGGTTTTGATGCCGTTCATTTTTTATTCAAAACCGATTAAACGTTTCCCAGAACGACAGGAAATTGCCTACCCCCATATCAATCCCATCCTCCACCATAGGTATACGTGCGGACATCTGTATTTCTGGTTGTTTCTAAAAAAAAAAAAAAATCGATAGTAACTGTATCTATTTTCGTTAAGCTTATAAAATGGGTGTTTGTTCGACTGTTAATTTTAGCATAAAAAATACCATACGCAACCTTCACCAACGTTAATGTCGGCGTTTGTCATGTGGGAGCGTGTTCTCTGGACGGTTCACTGTTATGACTGGGCGACTAGTATTATCAGTGCTGTCAGGCGGGACGTTCCTACGTAAAAAAAATTCACCCGTCGTTGAGCTCCAGTACAACCAATGTTCACCAAAAATAGAGAGGATGAAGCATGGCGTCACGAGGGTCAGTGGCACCCGGGGCGGCAGCCCGCGCGCGCCCCCCCTTCGCTCTCGCGTGGCCCCGCGACACCCCCCCCCCCCGCTCTCGCGTGTCCCGCCTCAACACCCCCCCCCCGCTCTCTACGCGTGGCCCGCCCGCGACGCCCCCCTCCCCCCCCTCTCTCATGGCGCGCCGCGACACCCCTGAGCGTGCACCCGGGGCGGTCCGCCCCCCGCCCCTTGTGACGCCACTGGGTGAGGCAGACTTGTACGTAGCGACTTACAAGTAACTGATTACTTGTAATCTAATTATTCATTACTACTTTTAACGTTTCTTGCAATTAATTTTGTTTTGTCATAACGCGCTGTAATTCAATTCCTATATATTTGTGATCAATCACAAGTAATCAATTATATGTTTACGGAAGCTAAAATTATTTGAGTGAGTTTTACGTGAAAAATCGCACTGTTTGCCCTTACGTCACTGGTTTATGTTGCATCAACTTTGTAGACACTTATTTTTATGCCTAACAGTTGAAATCTTTTAGCCTTTCCTTTGGTGAGAGAGAGAGAGAAGACCAGCGAAGCTGTAGTAATGACCGGCCGCAAGTCGGCCAAGCCAGAGTGGAAAAGGCTCGAAAGGTTGCCGCCATCTGATGAGCGACGGCGGCAAGCGGACAACCGGCAGACACAACACTCTGGGCAGCTACCGCCATCTATGAGCGACGTGGCAACCAGGGATGCTGTGTCGACATTTCTTTGCGGGGGTCACGATCCTGGGAAACCTAACCCTTCTGGCTGCTGTAAAAAAAAAAAAAAGATATTAAAGGGATACTGAACCGAAATTTGAAATTTTCAAATTTCGTTCGGAAATGGGTCAAGCATGACGTGTAATAACCGTAATTCATAATCGCACGTTTGTATTTTGAACGATTGGCTATATTTTTCGTTCCAAACGGTGCACTCGAGCGAGCGCTCGAAGAGAAGCGAACGGAGGGCGCGATGCGTCATGGGATATCCGGCGCAAACAAAAACAGAAAGAAAAGTTTCCCCGCATTCGTGACGTAGCAAGGCTGGCGGGATTATGAGCTTTGCCCTTGGTGGCGTTGTCAGCGTTGTGGTGGTGTCAATAGCGTCAGCGCGTTACAACCGAGCCGTTCGAAGTGCCCGTGGGGTGACGAGCGTGTGGCTGGCCCAAGAAGCACGTAGCTTCCACAGCACTGTCAGCTTAGGGCTGAACGGGGTGGGGAAAGCAACTTTTGTCCGAGTTTTGAGCGACTGGCTAATCTTCTAGGGGAGAATGGCTGCATCCGGCTGCACAAACGAGGGTCCGAGAAAGAGGAGAGTCCACCCTTTCCGTCTTCTTGGACTGTTTGGTTCAATGCGCGATTTGTGAGTTGAGGAGGAAAGCTAAGAAGGAAAATGTTGAAATGCCAAAGAGCGGCGCTGCGCCAGAGGAATCTGCTACGTCACGACTACGTAGCAGATTCCACAACGTTGCTAGACTACCTCCCAAATAGGCTCCGCATGCATCCACCAGGTGCACATTGGAAGATCGTTTATTTAGCTTTAAAATTAGTTTTCTTGTGCCTTTCAACGGAAGACTGGTGTTTTTGAGGTTAGGGTGCAACATGCAACACATTCAAGCTAGAAAATGAGCGCTGAAATTTCGTTTCCCTACACCTTTAAGATACCAGAAGGATCAGAATGTTCCTGGAACGCCACGAAAGTAACAGTGAAAAGTAATGAATTGCTTTTCTGGTAATTTTTAATTACTTTTTGATGCATGATTGAATACTGTAGTCAGTTGCATTTTTTCAATAAAGTGATTGTTAATTGTAATCGGTTACTCTTTTTCAGTAGCTACGTACAAGACTGCATACGACGCACCAGTTCATGTAGGAATCATAATTTTTAAGAAAAAAGAGTGCGAAGCTTCTGTCTAAGACGTATATAGCCCTTTATTGTTACACAACCCCTTTATGCTTTATATTGAAATCACAATTTTTATCTGAAATGCCTGGCGGCCCTACCAACACGGTCCTGTTAGTCTAGGAGGCGACGAACTGCTCTTAAATAAAGAAAAGAACCCTACGTACTGGCTGATACAGGATGGTCAGAAAAATGCACCCATCATTTAGCTACCAAGTTTGAAAATAAGCGTTATTTACATTGGCGTAACTAGGCCATCTGCTCACCCGGGGCACTTATGTCTTTCGTATGGGGGTGCCAGGGGTGGCATACCGGCCCCTACGGGACTGGGACGCCTAATACCGCGACCCCCCTCCCCCCCCCCGTTGCTGCAGCCACTGGTTATATTCCGACACAAACCTGAAGAAGACACCTTACTACGTTTCAGTTTAAGTTCCGCCTCCGTTCGTTAACTGAATGTACCTCTACTTTCGTACACTTCCATCAAGCTAAGGTTTCTTGGCACACTATTCTTCAATATTTTAATATATAACCATATAACGTGTCAAAACATTGTGTTGGGTATCGATCGGAAACCGAATTAAATGTAACCAGTGAAGGTTGTTGCGACCGCTGAGACCCTGCGCGAAACTCGTCCCTTCACGGAAACTCTATCGCGGCGATGCCAGCTTCCGCTTAGCAACTCAACAAAGCGACAAAAAGTTAACCATAAAAACTTCTCAAAGTTCCCTTTTTGCGTCGCCCGTGGTTTGCTCCCAATCTTTTTAAGGCCCCGAGAAAAGTGCCGATAAACCCACGAAGCGACCGGACGTTGCACCCAGGTTTGAGCGAACTTGCGACCGTCAACAACGCTCTCGGGTAGGGAAAAGTTTGCCGAGCACTTTCGCTATTTACTTCAAGACGAAGAAGGCAAAGTAACGGAGAAAGAAAATAATAATAAGGCGAAATAGAGATTCCTTCAAAGAGACGGTACGAGCAGAGAATTCGAGGCGCTCAGTCGCCCACTGACAACGAAGAATGGCTAGCCTTCAGAGTGCACAGCTGGCGCCCAACGCAGCGTTTCAGCGCACATCTGCTCGCTCCGTTTGTGGCAGCAGACGCTCCGGAGCAGATTTCACAGGCTTGAACCCATGTGTTAAACCGACGCAGATTTGGACCGCTTCTCAACCGCCCTTCCTTGTATTTCCGGGTTCGGTGACGCAGCGGCGACAGTAATAATCCGTCGGGCAGTACAGTGCACGGCTCCCGGAAGTTTGCCGTCCGTTTCGTGGTTGGTGGTATGTGTCCCGCTGGTCGGTGCGCTTTTCGCCGAGCACGGGAGCCTGAGGAGGGTGTGCCTGCGATCTTCACCGGCATGCGGTCGCAACACGACGCAAGCGGGAGCGGCAGTTGTTGAAGGGCAGTGGGTGCGGTGAGCCGCGCGTCGGGACGGCGACATGGGGTGTGGACTCGGCGTCATCAAGTTCGTCCTCTGCACCGCTCAATGTGACCATTTCGGTATGTATGCGTTCGGTTATCAACTTTCTCGCTGAATCCTGTAGGCGCGCGTGCCACAAGGATCACTGTATTGGCGTTATTAAAACGGCGAGTAGGTAGACAGTAATCAGGATATACAACCCCGTCAGCTCATCCGTTTTTTCTCCTTTTAACTGTGTCAATTATTGAAATTTTAGCTAGATCTTTAATCGTGGCATCAGTGAAGGGAAGAAGCTTCGTGACGTGGGACAGCCGGTATACTGTAATCGTGAAACACAGAAACACAGTGAACTGATGCACAGCGACAAGTCTCACCTTTTGAAACTCCTCGGTATATTTTCACCCTTCCCTGTTCTCCTATGTCAGCAAAGAAGTCACATCAGAAGAAGGTGTCAGTGCCCATATATCACTGTCGGCGAAATGCGTCCCTCAATTGTGACTTTGTGGCCCCAGTTTGTTAAGTTGGAGGATGTTTCTCTCTAGACATTGAGCTTCTTGTGCCATGTTTCAAATTACAGCCACAAATAAAGAGCAAAGCACAGTTAGGCAACCCCATACTTAGGATGCCATTTCTAGAATAAGGCTAATCTCAATAGTCATCTCTGTATTCTTGTTCAGTAAGCATAATGATAAAGAGCATTACCACTTCATGAAATTATGAGTGCTGTGCAACATGTTTGGTTCATAGAACATGGACACGTCAAAGTGCACTGAAACCAGTTGTTTCTCGAGCACTGCACATAGCCTTTTGACATGCAGACATCTACAGTATACCTGACAACACAGCTAGAATGTCGTGCTTGTCTCCACACAGTGCCAACTTAAGGCCTGTTCATAAACACACTGGAGCATTAACTCAGCACTATAGACACTGCACCGACCCTATCGGTGCTCTGTCTACACTCTGCTGTATGTGATCCCATCTTTCTTTTTGCTTACACACACCATGCAGCACAAACTACACAGAGTCAGCCCTGACACTAGTGCCAATGCAGCGCTGACTTTGCATTGTCTCAGCGATGAGATGCATCTGCCTTTACTGTTACTGAATTTGCTTGTTTGCCCCTCAGCATCACTTTTCAAAACCTGAAATGCTAAACTTCACTCGGGCCACGCAGATTGGCCTCCTGCGCATCTTATAACGGGACACTGGTGCATTCATAGTTGGAACGTCCCTGTCTTCGATTTCACGACGTGCCTCACAATTCGTCGCATCTGCTCTGTTCGACAGCTGCTGGGAATAGCCGCCATCGTCGTGGGGGCCGTTGTGCTCAACAACCCGAACCTGCATGATGTCAACGACCATCTGGAAAAGTTCTCCAACTACCCGACGGCTGCCACGGTGGCACTGGTGGCAGGCGTCATGGTCCTCCTGTTCGGGTTCTGCGGGTGCTGCGGAGCCTGCTTCGGCGTGGGATGGCTTCTCCTCATGGTTCGTGCCCCTCAATAGCGTCTCTGTATTTGCTAATGGGGAGATCGGTGGCCGGCTGTGTTGACGAACTGCAGCTCAGAGCACATGGAGCGAAAGCTCGCGCTGCAGAACCCGGGGATCCTGGGCTCGGTCCGCACCCCTGCTTGTTCTAGCTTGGATGAGCGTCATACCGGCGTGCGGTCGTGCATCACTACTGCGTGGTGCATGTTGGAGAGATACTGAACCGAGGTTTTGGGGTGAAAATTGTTAGTTGTAATGGCATTTATGGCACACCAATTAGTGATAAGTTACGTTGTCTCGAGCTGAGATTGTGTTCAAAAGTTATTAAATAAAACTATAAATCTTGTACGCAACCCCTGGTGCGCGTTTTTGGAAGCTCACTTCGTGATGTCACATTACTTGCCCGGCCGGGCAGGCCAGCTTGGGCAGCTGCTGTACGCGATATAGGCTATGTGGCTCAAGCTGCCACCTGTTACAAAGGGCATAGGTGCTAGTCACCAATCCATCCGGTATTTGGCGACCTCTGCCCGTTCCGTGCTCGTCGAGCGTGCTCGTACCTGCTCATACCTCCAGCTTGGACCTCAGTTGTGCTATGGCGATGCGCAACAACATCAGCAACAGCGCCGGCAGCAGCGAAGTGCCGTCTGCTGAGGAGCGTGAGCATGTACCGAAATGCTGCTGTACACCCGCGACCCATCCGCGTCATTGTCGTCGTTGCAGTGCGTGCTCAGAACGATGCTCGAGGACAACTTTTATGGCGTTACAAAAGAAGGTAACTCCGCGCGTGCGCAGCTTGATCGGTGCTCAAGGTTCACGGGTGCCCATAGCTTTGGCTTCGCTGCCTGCGAGGAATAAACACGGACGCACGTTCGACGTCCTTTTCCACTCAATCAGAATCATTGTTCTTGAAAGACGATAAATGGGAGCTAGTTCCGAGCTTGCGCTACGAACAACGTCCGACAATATGGTGTCTCGTGAATACCCCTATGTAGAAGAATGAAGAATGAGAGAGATGATGTAAACATACATCGGCTCTGCCACGGCTACTCCCAGGAGGCCCCGCTCGCACCGTCTGCTTCCGGCCGACAGTTTGCCCGATCGGCGTGATCGGAGGACTTTGTTTCCGAGAAATCAGTATGATTCGCATATTTGGGCATTGTATTGACCCAGGAAGCTCGGCTGGGCATTATTTTTTAAAACTTCATGTTTCGGTTCGTTGTCCCTCTAAAGACCCCAGGCTAGCGACCAGACTGCACCGGCTATTTTTCTTGTGTGCAGCGCTAAACCAGTGTCGCCGCACCTTAAAGGTGGTCTGATTTCAAGCACATGCCGAAGCAATGGGGCATAAAATGCATGCTGGTAAAAAGTGTTCCAAGGATACCCGACAGAGGGCGCCATTGTGTCCTCTCGTAAGAAATTTTAAGAGGTTTAGAGGCACCTAGTCCCAGAAGTCGCAAGTGTGTGACAGGCCTTAAGGAGTTTGCAAGTATGTGAGCGGACCTAAAGGTGCCGTAGATGCAGTGCCGTGTTTTTCGGTATATACAAATAAACACCATAAACCGCAAATGGGGTTTATTTGTATATACACAAATATATTTGTATATACAAATAAAACGAGGATACCTACGAAACCCTAATCGAAGCTGTCCTTGAATGAGATAAGCCCGGGCTTCAAGGGAAGTAACCTTTATCTGCGGTTCTATTTTGTGTCTACCCAGAAAGCGGCCCGCACTGAAATGTTCTCGAGGCTTCGCGAACCACACCTCTTATCTCCTTTCATTCTCTTATCGGTACAGGGTTGTTTTCCGGCTTTTCGGGTCCCACACACGTGCCCGGAGGTTAGAGAAATCTCGGTAACTGTGCATGTCCCTTTTTTGGTTTTTTTGTTTTTTTTTTCGGCGTGATTCCCTATGAATGCTTATTTCTCTTTTTGTCTGACACCAAAAGCGCAGAATCCATGGTAAAAAATAACTCCAATAAGAACATCCAAAGTTGAAAAAAAATCCCCAAAACATGTAAATGTTTTTGTTTTTTTAGAGTCATCCTCCTCTTTTTTTTTTTAAAATAGTAAACAATAACTTGCACAGTTCTTTGACGGATAACTTGTATGCCTTTGAAGAAAACATTTTTAATGCGAATAGCATTCTTTGGATACTTCACGCACTTTTCGTCTATGTATCTATCTATCTATCTATCTGGCTATCTAACCTCTTACGCCGCGGGTCGATAAATAAATAAAAAAGACCGGCGCCGGCTGGGATTCGAACCGTTGACCCTTTGATCAGCAGGCAGACGCGCTAACCACAGAGCTATGAAGGCAGTCATTCAACGCACTCTAAACGGTTGTTTATATCTTTACCATAGGACGCGCTTTACAGCGCTGTCACAGCTACCGGTGCGCGCGCGTTCCATGCACGAGGGCTCATTCCGCTCTCGTGAGGCTGAGCACGGCCGCTAGCTCACCCTCTCCCGCGCTCGGGAGAGGGTGATGTAGCGGCCGTGCTCAGCCTCACGAAGCGGAATGAGCCCTCGTGCATGGAACGCGCGCGCACCGGCAGCTGTGACAGCGCTGTAAGCGCGTCTATGGTAAGATATAAACAACCGTTTAAATACCGTTGGTGAGACTAGCTGAGACGCCAGAAAGTCTGGTCGGTACCATTTTGAGTGTTTGTGCGTATGGCGCGTGCTTTGCTCGCCTTCCTAAGTGACACAAACGCACGTGCTGGGCTGCGGAGATCGTGCGCAGGGCTGTGAAAGTGTCAACAAATTTAGAATCGCCTCAGAGTGGGCTGGCGTATCTAGAGTGTGCCGGCCACCTGACGAACGCGCATAACTCCGCACCGTTTGATGCTATTCGCATTAACGTAGATAATCATTCCCAAAGGATGGGTTCTGCTAATTTTTTTTTTTAAACACTAAATTGGGTTGTTAAAATCACAACTTTTTTGTGTTGTGTGTGTGTGCAAAGTGCTTGCCGAGAAAAATTAAAACAGTGGAGCCAACATCAAGAGGACTAGCGTGTGCACTATGAGATCATAAGGCACGGCAAGCAACTTCCCACAACTACATGCTCGAGATTCTTTTAAATCAATACATGTTTGTTTCATGGATTCTCTTAGAACATGTAATAAGGATTGTTTGTGTCAGATGGCTTACAGCTTGAAAAATATCTTGTGCACCATGACGTCACCATGAAAACCAAGTAACGCAGACCTGAACACTCGATTCTCAAGTAGTGATGTCCATGCAGAAGTGAGCCAAATTTGGATCCACAATTTTTTTTTCTGGGTGCCTGGTACCTTGTATAGCAGGGTTTAGTAAAAAGAATGCACATCTTGGCACCCATAAATTTTTTGTCAATGGCCCTTTGAGTGGAATTGGTACACAGCTCATTTAGTAGGAGTACATTCAGCTGATGGACTCCAGTGCATGTTCTGTTGGGTATTTTAATGTTGTTTAACTTCCAAAGAGAAATTGGTGATTCCTTTCAACTTTCTTTAATTGAAAGGAGATTTCAATCTAGGTTTTTCTAGAAAAGGCCCTATATCTGGAAGCTTTTTAAGTTCTTAAATAATGCTCAAAATGTACTCTAAACTTAAAAATCAAATAATTCAGTGTCTTGTTTTTTTCCGAGGCAGCTTGTTCTTGTAGTCCTCAATTTAACTAAAGAAACTTGGAGGAAATTTGTGATGTCTTTTGATACCTGTGAGAAAACGCTTGGCTGATATATCCCCTTAATGTTGGCTCCATAGTGGACATCGGATAAACAGTGACTTGCTTATAAGCTGCAAATTCAAAGCGAGGAATTACGTCTCCAACATTCTAAATCCTGGAGATAAAAAAAGGCCATAACCCTGCTGTGTCACCATGTTTGAAAAACAACTAGCTCAGACGTGTGTGTGTCGACCTGCTTCTCCATTTCAGTTTATCATCACCATGATTGCCTTCGTCGTCGTGGAGACGGTAGCTATAGGCCTTGTCTGGAAGTACGCCAACAGCGCAGAGGTTAGTAAGATTGTGCCCATCCCATTTTATTATGTTTTTCTAGACGCTTGATGCTTAAGCGTCGGTTTCTGGTGCAATTGTCGGGGTCATTGGCACTAAGCTACTTCCTTACAACAACGGTTTTGTCGCAGTTGGAGCACACACTGACAGCGACGCTGCTCAAGTTCATAGAGGCCAACAAGACCGGATTGCCCAACTTTCTCCACGACTTGCAGCAAGGCGTAAGGACTTTCAGCTTTATCGCACGCTGCTCAGTTAAGGGCTGTCCAAAGAGAATGCAACAAATGCCATAAACAGCCAAAAAAATAGTGCTTCTAGAAAAGCGCATTTGCAGCATGCGGTAGGTTTCAAGCGGATGTCCACCATGCAAACAGCGTGGCTTTCCTCCTCACTGTCGTCTCGTCCCTTTTCTTGTTTCCGGGAGATTGGGGACTGGCACTGACGGCGAAGGCCTTGACGACGGCCAGCAGAGTGTGCGAGGGGCTGCCTGGGCCCGTGTGATGAGCATGCTTCACGCCAAGGACACAAGCGGAGGGTAGCTCTCCCCCAGCAAAAAAGACGTCCCAAAGCAAACCAAAACTAGAGGAAAGCCTCCTCTTCCGGTACAGCAAATGGCATGCACGGTACCTGCTGTGTCCTGTTTGGTCAGCCCATTAGCCGTACATAAATTTAGCAATAAATGGTGCGTGGAGGGCATTTCAAACTGGTGTGTGTACAGCGTCTTCAAAAGTGGTCCCTCGATTTCCGCCCAATGACGTTATAAAAGTGTCATGCTGTTGCCAAGTGTTGCAAACCCAAATAATTAAAAACTCACTAAAGGAGTTTTGAAGAACCTCTAAATTTAAGGCGAAGGGCAAGAATTACTTTCTAGCACTATTTACTGCTATAATTAGTCTAGCTACAACGCCTTATATAAGAGAACCCTTAGAAGAGAGCTCTCCTGTTTGACTCAAGAGTGCTTCCAGGCACAAAATGGCATGTACACTGGACTGGCATGATCTTCCTGTTACCAGGTGTTACCACACTTGTTGTTTAGCCATACCTGCCATCGTACATCTTTATAGTTCCAATTTCTTTTTTTTTTTGCAATATTTGGTGGCAGTTTAAAGTTTCAGTGACCAAATTTACATGTTTTGCAAAGAGTTCCCTTCAATAGAGGTGTCGGACCTGCTTGTCAGTGCTTGGAACTTCAAGTAACCACTCTCAAACTTCAGAATCCTATAGCCCCCTTTTTTTCTCAGTTGTAATGCACAGTCCACTGGGCCCATATATCATCTGCAGGCTTGGAAAACAAATTCATACATTGACACACAGTCCGAGGCATGTTTAGTTGCTTCGTTCTATTTACCTGCATCCTGTGCGCTGGTGCAGAAAAGTGTAGGGCGGTGTGCTTCTCCGGTCTTATCTCAATACACATACCGAAAGTAGCTATCGCCCTATACTTTGTGCACTGGTGCAAGACGTGCAGGTAAATCGAACGAAGCTAATGCTTGCCATCATAGCATCTCAATGGTGTAGCAAGCGTTATTAGCCACCGACTACAGTCTTGTTGAGAGTATGCAAAGCCAACGACCTCGCGACCATCACTTAACCCAGAAATTAAGCATTTTAAGATTGATCAATGTAAACTGGAGAACACTCTACACAAGCCAGAAAAAACGCCAATATAGCTTGAAAAACCTCTAAGAAACCAGCCGACCACAAAACGGCCATTTCTTTTCCACCAGACAACTCGGAAAACCACTAAATATCAGCGGGAAAACAACTAAATTGCAACACTGCTGTTGCCTGCCGTGATCCCTGGCACGGCAGCGGCACGGCAGTGGAGGTGGATGCAGCAGGCGCCTGTTTTGCTGCGAGCCGTGTTCACACTGCTCGAACGTCATACAAAAGACAGTCTGCATGCAGATTCGAATGCAAGTCACCGCGAGATGCATGCTTCGAATGCCGCGTGGCATTGAGTTCAAGGAGGAAACTTGGCACGCGGCATTCGAACCGCTAATTTTGCAGTGACTCTTGTTTGCAGGCTGTCTTTTGTATGATGCATGAGCAGTGTGACCCTGGCTGTAAGTCGCTGTACAGCAAGGCAGTCGACGGAAAACAAAGCAGACGCAAGAAGGCACACTGCGACCCTTACGTTTGCTCGCCCTTTTCACCGGCATTTCTAAACAACGCCACAACGCGACGTCCGACTGCGTGGCACGCCGGCTCTTCTAGCACCACTCGTTGCCGCTTTGACGCCTCTTTCGGCACACAAGCGGGATAGGACGGTAAATGCAGCATTCGAAGGTGCATTACAGGCACCACAGACATGCTGAGATATCAAAAGCCAAGTCTAGCGTAAGGGTTTCTACGTATATGCTTTGCCTGGCGTACGGCCGTGTGCGCACCCCTTCCTGCCAATAAATCACTTATCACTTGACAGCACACCGCTTATCTTGTGTACACACGTTCTACTATAGAAGCCACATAATAGTAGACCTGCTATGTCACTAGAACCTCGAGTGCTGTGCCTTGATGCCTCGATGAAGCCGCGAGGCCGCCATCGCTTGAGTACCAGAGCGGACTGTGTCACACAGTGTCGAGTCGCGACATCCCGTGGCAGACGGGAAGAGTGCACAATGCAGAGCACAGTTTGGTACTGGTAATATGGCCGCTCGGTAGCTCCATCCCAGCCGTTGGACCCCAGTCCAGAAGGCATAATAGGTGCCAGCAACAGGAAGGCTTGGTCACAAATGTGGACCATCCTGGTAATCGTCTTCTGCGAATTGTCGTCAGCTGGGCTGTGGGACGCATTCAGAGCATGCCACAGTAGCCTCTCTCCTGCGAATGCCGTGCATGCGACCATCCAGTGATTCGAGCACTTTTTACCTGGGTGATAAGCACTGGAAAGATGCAATGTTACGTTGCGAGGCTATGACAGGTGCTGTAGTAAGCTGTAGCCAGAAATACCTTATAAGCATACCTGATAATAAGCACAAAAACATGTGACTGCTGCTTCGCATAACATTGTGGCTTTCAGAGGGGCAAATTACGGGCAGTTATGCTTATATCTATACAGACATCTTTTCAGCTCTTTAAAAAGGTCTCCTGGTTCCTCAATAGAATGTTGAGTTTCCTTCTCGCCTATTGTAGATATCTGACAGATTGATTCAGTAGGCAATTCAAATTTAGATGACATCCCAGTTTCCATTTTGCCTTTCTTAATAGCCACTTTGTGCATGGAATTTTGAGAGATTTCAAAAGGCCCTTGCGTTATTTCGTTGAAATATTTCTGCATGTGAGGTTTTAACGATAGCTTATATGTTGTCTATCTCTTTGATTCTCTAGCTTTCGTGCTGCGGTGCCAAAGGCTCGATCGACTACACAGTAAACGGCCTCAGTATACCAGAAAGCTGCTACACCACGAAAGAAAAGAAGTCAGAACTGCACACAACGGTAAGTCTGCAAGTGAGAGAGTGACAGAATCTCAGTTTTAAAGTAGCAGTTACCGAGTGCCTAATAATCTCTCAATCTTCCTCCATTTTCTGAAAACTCGTTGGGAAAAATATTTTGTTGTGAAAAGGTTTTATTTGTTTTTGGGAATAAGTTCCGTTTTATTGGGTCCCTCATAGATATTTGTTTATAGCATCTTCATAGGAGATCTTCATAGTAATATTTCCTTGTCAGATATGCTTACGTTACCATGTTGGTATTTTGACGAACCGTAAAAAGTGGACAATGCTTATGCCTACCATGTCTCCAAATGGAGGGCATTGGGGCAACTAAATAAGCTATGTCAATGGTATCGGCACTCTATCCCCAATTTTCTCGCGGGTGCCACCACGTTCGCACTTAGTGCAGAGTGGGTGCAATCGGCAATCGTTACGATTCAAAGAGGAACTTCCCGAGCTTCAAGATATAGAAGGGTCGCCACTCTGGACACATGTGCCGGTCGAAAACAAGTCGTCCCGTGCCACGCGCTAGCTTACGCGCAATGTTCAGTTTTAAGCAAGCAGGCATCGACTTCAATATGGCTCGCCCCGATATTTATCCACCGCATTCAAAACCTGCTGCAGAGCGTTGGCATGAGCGAGCTTCAGAGGCCAAGCCTTCTTCGAGAAAGCGACGGAAGGGCCATCGTCGCTACCGCGGCGACGAACGTCGACAAATGCACAACGTCTGGCTGCACACGGTTGCGTAAATCGCGTTTGAGGCAACTTAACACGCCGATATGACAGAGTCACTGGGACAACCGTTTGGTCTACACAACATGAGAAGCGATACGAGGCCCACCTAATTTGCTAGGCTATTACGGCCCACGGCTTTCTCTGCGGCCTTGTCATTGCTGTCGTTTTCATTGCTGGACGCCACTGGTGCAACTTCCCTCGCTTTACTTGGGCGGTCATCGTGCCAACTGCCGAGAAGGTGCAATCACGGAAGCCACGAGAGAGGAGCACAAAGCGCGAAAAGACCTGTTCCGACCAGTTGGGTGTTTTCCCGCCAGGTGCCGCCTGTTTCGCTGGAGTTACAAATATGCATCAACGCCTCTCTTCTTCCTTTATAGCCGAATCATACGATGGACTGAATAGTAATTTTCGTCCGCGGACCGTGTATCACCTGATCGGCAGGTCACCGATTCCTGCGATCTGCACCTCATCCGCGGATGCACGGACTGATAAAGCCAATCTCCTTTTCACTCACGGATGTTTGGCGGAGATTGACTTGAAATGCGTTTAGTCTGGCAACGGTGAAATGTTTTTCTTGTTGTTTTTTGTTATCGGACGATTAAAACAAAAATGGCGCATCATTGTGTTTTGTGTGTTCGCTGCTTCATTTTATCTGACGGTTCTTGGTTCCACGCATGAAAGAAACTGCAGACACTTTGCCCTGCTGGCGGTACTTCTCCGAGTGCGTGTCAAAAGCTTCTGTCAAAACTCGGCTAGCACGCAGCAATAATTCTTGTAATTCTGCATGTCCAATCAGCCTTTCACCGAGCAAGACCTTTCTTGTGTCTGCGGTGTACTTGAGTGATGTGCGTGAGCACGGAGTGCATGAAGGCATCTCCAAACACCCCTCCGCGAGCCCAGAACTTCGTTGCTTCTACGCCGAAGCCTTCTCGAGCAGGACCATGCCTGTTCTGTGGCACTGTCATGCCTTGGGTTAGTAAAGCTAGTGGCGCTTCACACGAAGCCTATCACGGTGTTCTGTCCCGATCTGCACTGTAACAGCGGCGTACGATTCTTTATCGCAATAGCAAACGTCTATTTCTCTCTTGGACAACAGTGTGATGTTGGAGTTTCACAACACTGTGGGGTAGCAAACACGGTTCGGTCCGTCCTCGCTGGCGTCTGCTCAGTCGTCTTGCTCATGTGGATACGCTTGGGAGACGGACAAACCGCGGACATGTCATCACGTGATCACTCCGTCTGCAGATCAGTTTGTCGTGGGAATCGGCCTTTAGCAGTCACCAGAGGGTTGTCATTAGCATAAACAGGTACCATATACTGGGATGATGATAGTTATCAAAGTGGCCAGACTGAATTTCGAAAGGGTTCTATGTGCTCATTATTGTGAGAACATTGTTGGCGAGTGTTAGCAGGGCCTCTTGCTTTTTCACTTGAAAACAGCAGCTATGCCTGTTCATCGAAAAACGTCAATTCCAGGGCTGTGGACGGGCAATTGCCGTGTTCCTCGGGGAACAAAGCCTCAAGATTGGTCTCTTGACTCTTGGAATAGTCGTCGCTCAGGTACGTAGCAATCACCGAGCACCTCTAGCTCTGCACCGATAACTACAGGAGGCCCGCGATGATTCAAACTCGGATAGTTCATACTTCAACTTAATTCAAACATAATTTCAAAACTCGCGTTGTCCCGCTTTTTTTTTAATGTATTCATAAGCTGCAACTCTGGTCAATATTTTTTAATTTGCAATTATGACTGTTTTCTGCTCAGGTAGTGTCCCTAATATATACATATATATATATATATATATATATATATATATATATATATATATATATATATATATATATATATATATATATATTGTGTGTAGTTTTATAAATGTCACGGCTCAAAGTTTGGTTTCGAGCACGCGGCAATACCGAAACTATCTGCAAGAGCAGTGGTTCTCAGCCATTGATGTTTCGCGGACCCCTTGTTTATCGGCAGAGATGGTGGAGAACCCCGTTTGCAGTGAGGGGAAAAGTATAGAGTTAATTATGATAGTGATTTAATAAATGGATATGACTAAGGGCTGGTGTGAAGTAGACTTCTCTTATTAACATATACATGAGAAAACTCGCTCGAAAATCTGAACGTTTCTTCTCAATTTGAGAAAACAACTTTTACTGCCGGGCTTGACTGATGAGGCTGGGCTTCGTGGACCCCTAGAAGGCCTTCGCTGCTCCTTTAATTGAAACGGTGTTTTCGTGTAATTCCATACTTTTTTTTGTTTTCGCGGCCCTGATGAGCACACTTCTTTCCAAGCACCGGTGCGGTGCGGAGAAGCAACACCCACGAAGCTTGCTTTTGCAGGTGTTGCTTTACTGCAATGCACTAGTGCCTGGTAAGAAGCACGCTCAACGGGGCTAAGGCAGGGGACATATAAGCGCTGAAAACAGGCGCCACGCGGCAGTTTCTATGGCAACTTGCGCGAACGCTGTGACGTAACGGCACAGCATAGGTTCACGTCCGCAGCGTCCGTGCAAGTCGTATGTTGCTACAGAAACTGCCACACGGTACCCGTTTTCATTGCTCACGTGTCCCCTGCTTAATAGTCCAAAGTAGACAACTTTGTTGCAGAATGAAGAAACTTAATTTTGTTCTGAGGTGTCATGTGCTGTCTGGACTGTTCTCGATATACAACATTTTTGAGGGATAAATAAAGGCCCGTTCACACTCTTGCAACCAAGTACGACCGAGAGAGACGAGATCTGTCAAAACTTCTTAAAATTTCTTAGAACGAGGGAACACACTGACATTGTGGCGCCATCAATGCGGTGACCCTGGAACTGAATTTCCGAAGAGCGAGGGTTTTTCGGGATTTCCGAGGTCAAATGTTTTTGACCTCGGACCATAAGAAAAACTCGTTTATAACATTGACAAAAGTTTTCGAGTCAAAAAAGAAAGTATAATGCGCGAGAGGAATAAAAAATATGCCGGACACGCCAAGTTTACACTGCTACCCAATAGATGGCGTCAGTGTGTCCTCTGGTATAAGAAGTTTTAAAGAACCCAGTTTTAAAACGTTGCAAGAGTGTAAATGGGCCTTAAATGTATGTCACACATTTCAGACATTTTTCATGTGTTGCATTGCTGCTTATGATTGGTGAGGCGTGTGTAGAGGAATTCATCAGACATCTGCTTTGTATGTGTAGCCATCCATATAGCACACCTAAATTTTATCTTGCATCATATTTAGATGATCTTCTGATAATTCAGACAAAATTTGTGACTTCCTGGAGTTTGAGTTAATGAGAGTCTACTGTAGCAATATCATTACCTCAATTGCCAGTACCAGCCTAAGTAGTGCTCCAGCTCACCGCAGCTTTGTTTGTTAGTGAAAGTCATAGCAAGCATTTAAAGCTGTTCAGAAACTTGACAAACTCGCATAGTACCGTATTTTTCTGACTATAGGCCAGCATGCTGTTTACAAACAAGCCCACACCAAGTGTCGGCACTGTACATGCTCGGAAACCAGATTCGCGCTGAAGCATCTGCATGTACGCCGTGCCGACAGCAGTAGCGCGACATCAGAGCTGCACATTGCTTTATATAGTCTGCACCCAGGGTGTATAGCCTGCAGAAGCAAATTTCCGGTTGAAACAAAAGGATTTTCCTTAGATAGTCCATGCCTGATGCACAGTCTGCTCATAGAAAATTCTTATACACAGCACACCTTGGCAGCTGCCTATCTTTGGACGTTTAGTGATTTATACAGCGTTAGGTCGGTCTGCCAGGATGAGGCGACACTGGTTTACACTGTAGATGAGCAATTACGCCAGTGCAGTACGACTGCTAACCTGGGGTCTTTAACGTGCTCACGCAGTAGTGACACACGACCGCACGCCGGTACGATGCTCATCCAGATCGAAACGGGCAGGGGTGGGGCTCGAACCCAGGATCTCTGGGTTCTGCAGCGCGAGCTTTCGCTCCACGCGCGTCGAGCTTGGTGTGCGCTTTAGCCCACTCGGCCACTGATCCCCCAGCTCAGAAAAGAGCTTGTATGTGTCATACGTAAATCATCATCATTAACGTGCTCCGTCGATCACAAATTGTGTCACGTCTCGTTATGATGAACAACCTAAGAAAACAAGGTCTCGTATAGTCTGGTGCAGACAAGGCTTTGTTCTTTGCGGGTAGTCCACACCACATGAAATTACAACTTTTAAACGTGTAGAGCGTGCAAACTACCGTAATCCGAAAAATATGGTAGACCTAATACTGATGTTGGAAACTTTTCTTTCTTCAGCTACATTTTTACCCCGAAAAGAGACTGCTGCATTGTAAGAGATATGAAGATAGTAGTTTAAAAAAATCAGCAGAACCCATCCTTTGGGAATGATTATCTACGTTAATGCGAATAGCATCAAACGGTGCGGAGTTATGCGCGTTCGTCAGGTGGCCGGCACACTCTAGATACGCCAGCCCACTCTTGAGGCGATTCTAAATTTGTTGACACTTTCACAGCCCTGCGCACGATCTCCGCAGCCCAGCACGTGCGTTTGTGTCACTTAGGAAGGCGAGCAAAGCACGCGCCATACGCACAAACACTCAAAATGGTACCGACCAGACTTTCTGGCGTCTCAGCTATCTTCGTTTCAGCTTGGGTCCAGACGCAGCCGATGCTACAAGCGCGAGCTCCACGGGCTTTCAGCGTCCCTGCCAAGCACGCGCGCTCGTGCAGTGCAAGCACTGTTCAGGGTCACATGCTCGCGCTTGTAGCATCGGCTGTGTCTGGACCCAAGCTGAAACGAAGTATAGTCTCAACCAACGGTACTCTAAACGGTTGTTTATATCTTTACCATAGGACGCGCTTTACAGCGCTGTCACAGCTACCGGTGCGCGCGTTCCATGCACGAGGGCTCGTTCCGCTCTCGTGCTAAGCCTCACGAGAGCGGAATGAGCCCTCGTGCATGGAGCACGCGCGATGGTAAAAGATATAAACAAGTTTTTAGAGTGCTTTGAATGACTGCCTTCATAGCTCTGTGGTTAGCGCGTCTGCCTGCTGATCAAAGGGTCAACGGTTCGAATCCCGCCGGCGCCGGTCTTTTTTATTTATTTATCGACCCGCGGCGTAAGAGGTTAGATAGCCAGATAGATAGATAGATAGATAGATAGATACATAGACGAAAAGTGCGTGAAGTATCCAAAGAATGCTATTCGCATTAAAAAAATGAAAGCCGTTTACAACTCCCTGGAGCCGGGCTAGAGCGCAGCTCTGGAGGAGGAGGAGGAAGGGTACTGAGGGGGGGTAAACTCCTCCTCCCTCCTCCTCCCTTCTTCCTTTTTCTCCCCCTCTCTCTCCCATTCCTTTCCCCCCTCGTCCTCCCCCTCCTCTTTATCCTCCCCTCTCCACCTCCCTCCCCCTCTTCCTCCTCCATATCCTGGCTCCTCCATCCTCCCCTTCCTTCCCCCTCCCTTCTCCTCTCTCCCCCTCCTCCTCCTCCCCCTCATCCTCCTTCCTCCTCCCCCTCCCTCCTCACTTCCTCCTCCTCCTCCTCCTCCTCATTCCCCTCCTCTCTTCCTCCTCCTCCTCCACTTCCACAGGTGCATTATGGGATATTTCCCGCGTGCACCGCGTGATACGCCGACGCCGACGGCGGCGCCGCTCAAGCTGGAAACGGGCGCCTAAGAGCTGCGCTCTAAAAATGTTGATGTGAGCTACTGATGTAGTAAGAATACTGATGCTGTAAAGTTTTCTTCTGTCTTACTAGAGTCTTTCTACTGCATTCCGTCATTTCAGGTGGTAGCTGTGTCGCTCGCCATTTTCCTCTACTGCAAGCTGTAGACGTGGAAAAGGACACCGTCTGCTGTCGCGGAACTCTCATCTACCCAAGCCTTCACATTTTGAAGGGCGCAACGCAAACTCCCGCTCGACGGTTGTGCGGACGAGAATAGACCGATCTCACCAGCCAGTTTGACTACGCCACCGCTGCCGCAATGCATCGAGGGAACTTTAGTCTTTTTGCACGTGCGACAACCTTGCTGGAGCACTGCACGCGTAAAAGCACGAGAACGCACGAGCCCTCGCGTGCACGGCCGTCTGCCTCCTGAGAACTAAAGTTATGGCGCCGTCACGCATGCGCCGAGCGCTTGGTGAGAGCGGTCTATTAACAATCTGTTGTATAAGATTGCGCGACTTCCAAAGTTCGCGGAACTCAAGTGCCTTTTGGAGTTGCCTAACGTCGTGCGCAAGTACAAAGCTAGCAATTGATTTTCTATACGGACGCTCCTCAAAGTATTTTTTGGCCAGCGTTACGCCCTTAACTGACGCTAAACAAACTATGCTTCAAGTACCGGCACTTCACTTCCCGGTTTTCTCGGGGTCGCCGCCATCTTGGTGTTCAGTGCAGAGAAGGCACAATTCGCAATCGTCACGGTTCTAAAATGCGGCCCCCTGAGCTTTGGTTGTGAGGACGGGATGCTCAGGCGATATTGTTTTCCTCTGTCGCTGAGACGCCTTTAAAGTTTCCGAAGGATGGATAACCGTTTCATGCAATTTCAGATAAAGCTTCGGACAACTGGCAACAGTGATTTTTAGCACCGAGATGGCTGCTGAAGTGTCGTTACTCTGGAAACGTAGCGTATTTAGTGGCTCTAGTTCGAGCGAGTGGGTCTTTGGCAGCAGGGTTAAGCTTTGGCGACCACGCGAAAGACGTCCAAAATTGATCTGCTTGGATTCGGGGACCAGTCTAGCTCTGCAAACTATTTTCGCTTTTTTATGCTATTTGTAAACCTTACAAGTGAATGCGCTAGTAAGCTACATCAACACGTAAGACAGTAGTGTGAAGGAATGTCGGCTTAACATCGTTACGCAAGATCTCTGGTTGCTTACCACTCAGTAGCTACGTGCTCTTCCCGCCAGCTGTGCACAGTACCTCATATGTACATACTTGTGCTAGCCATCCCAAAGTAACTTTCTTTTTGTGTTTTGTTTTCCAGGCAGCTAGTCAAGCTCATGCCTTTCGAGAGATCTATTTAATTCCATGTTTCGGGGTTGGCCTCCGCATGTTGCACTTCATTCCTATCCACGAGCAATTTTATACGGGACCGAGTCAAGGTTGAAAAAAATCATGTACAGTAATAATTTTTTATCTTTGCTAAACTTCGCTCTAGCGTCTTGTATGCCGGACGGAGTCCTATGCAACATCCTCTTGGCAATTGTCGTATTGGCAGTGCAGATGGCTATCTGTGAGACTCTTAATAAGATCATTGCTTGTAAACCAAGTTGGCCGTGTTATTAATGTAGATTAAACTTGCCTAGAAAAGGTGCAAGAAAAACAGCTCCCTGTGCAGCGATATTTATGTAAATATGTTTGTTTAATAAATCCCTATATTTCGTTTTTAGGAACATTTCTTGTGCTGGACTTCTTGCTTCTGTACAAAAATCAATGAAAAATAAACGCAGTTCACACATATACAAGCAGAGTTAGACGAGAAAAGACCAAATGAGTTTTAAGCCTCTTGCGACGTCTTAGGACTGGATGCGCTGCAGCAGAGCTGGTCCTAAGACGTCGCAAGAGGCTTGCTTCAGTCCTAGATCTCTCTCTTGTCTGCTGGGTGCATATGTGTGTGAACGGCGCTTGGGGCCTGTTGTTATTCTACTTTGCACTGCACACCTACAATCTCCCACTCATTTCCAAGTTTGCTAGAAGAGATATAGGTTCTGTACCACGATATGTTTGTGCTCATTTTGGCATGACATGTTTAAGCAATATTGAGTAGTGTCGTCTTGGATAGGCCTTTCATGACTACTAGGCAGTGGATGGGTACTGCAACTCGCTGTGAACACTATGAATGGTCGTAAGGGTCACGTTTGATTGGTTTGTGGTTTGAATTGCTACTTCAAACAGATAGATTCGTCTCTAGTTGTTGATCTTATTGTGCTGGTTTGGAAATGCACACAAATAAAAGTTCAAAATCTTCGGAATTACCTTAATGTATTTTCCATGGTGTACATTATTCAACCTTCTAGCATATTTTTCAATCAAGTTAATACAGAAAGAAAATACTACCTAAGCATAACAGACGACACCAGTGCCTAAAAAGATACTAAATGGTGTTTTTAACTCGTTCTTCCTAAGACATAAACTCTATCTAGGCATCCTAGAAAACCCAAATTACAGTATGTGGCCTTTATCCCCATAAAAAAAACAAGTGAAAGTTGAGACACGCCTTTTTTGTAAAATAAATCTAAAACAAAAAAACGTTATGCAATGTTTAATTAGCGTCCTTCTTTTTTCTTAGGGGGGGGGGGCCCCCCCGTTGAAGGAAGAAAAAAAGACGCGATTAAACATTGCAGAGGAGTAAAAAATGAGGGTAAAAATGACACATATGCGCGCAATTACGGAGTTTTCATCTGAGATATGCTTGGAGCACGTATATTGAGTTAGCACCATAAAAAGACGATTTCAAAATGCGCATGGCGTGTGCTTTGCCGTAGGTCTTCTGTTTTCATTGAGTGATACTGGCTTTATTAGAAAGGGACCATGTGAACAGATATTTTCACTTGACTAAAGAGCATGCTAAGAATGAGCCCCTTCCACCTTATAAGCTGGCCACATGTGCGTGTCTCAACAAAATGAAAGAATGAAAGTCCTCCTACGCCATTTGTTCATCTTACAAAAAAAACTGCGTGTGCGTTGTTTATCAAAATTCGGTGACAAATAAAGCTATTCTGAGTGTGATCTATTGACAGGTTTCTGCGCAACACTACAACAAATTTGATAGCTTGTTCCACACCAAGCACCAACTTTGCCACGTGCGAAACGAAAGCCATGACCGATATCTACATTCCGCAAGTTTCGTATTTAAAAACTCGCCACACTCGAACACAGGAAACCAAAGATTCGCCAGCGCCCAAAGAAGAAAAAGCTATTGTCCTCTCGTCTCCACGCGAGTCTGAGACGCCACCATCGATCAGCGTTGCACACGACAGCTGCGCTCTGCTTCTCGACTGGACTTGGCACCGAAGCTGAATCGCACACGCTGACACCGGCGTATACTTGTCCGATCCATAACGTTTCCTGCCCATGTCGCGCGAGCTGCGTTCTCTTACTCCTCTACGTACCGCAACCACTTCCGGCTATCGTTTATATATCAACCTCCCAGAAAAATTCTCAACAGGAACGAACAAAACGCACATAAAAAAGAAGCTAGCCTCGTACCCTGCATGCGATAAGTGATAAGCCGGCCAGGTATGGGTGTCCAGGTGCGGCAGCCCGCCATTTTATTATCTAGTCCGTTGGCGGTGTAATGAACTAGGAATGTAACAACAGCGAGCGATTAGAGCAGCGTTGGCACGAACACAAGCAACATGGGGTCTACCGTTCCCGCGTTTTTTTTAATTCTTTTTCTGGAAGGTGTCTATAAACGATAACAGAAGTGGTGCGCAGCATAGGGAGGGTAAGGAACGTGCGTGCTTTTCAAGCGGACATGGAGCAGCCTGACTCGGGACAAGTATACGCCCGATGTATGATTCGGCTTCGTGCCAAGTCTCAGTCGAAAATGCGGGCAGCAACTGTCATTGTGCAGAATCATTGGTGGGCGTCTCATGAGACGAGGACAATAGCGCAATGCGGGCGCTGGCAAATCTTTGGTTTCCTGTGTTCGAAGTGTGGCAGTTTTAAATGCAGGCTTGCCGATATCGGTCATGTACGTGCAAATTGGTAGCTGGTGAACAAACTTATCAAATTTGTTAATGATTGCATGAAAACCTGTCAATAGATCTAGAATAACGATCACCGGAGACCTGTCGTAACGCACTTGCACGTTTTGTAAGATAATCGTAGCGTAGAGACTTCATTCTTTCATCCTGTTGAACGTAATGAGCCGAGCTACTAGTGAAGGCTCGTCAGCATCTTCGTCCGTGAAATATCTGTTCATGGTCCACTACAGCAGCCAGTATCCTCGAAGTAATGAAGACCTACGGCAAAACTTGCGCCGAACTGAAATCGTCTTTTTATGATGCTAACTCAAATATACATTATCCAAATCCTCGATGAAAACCGAATTTACTGGCATGTCTTTTACCCCATTTCTCAATGTTTAATCGCGTCTTTTTCTTTTTCTTGGGGGGGGCCTCCCCCTAGAAGAAGACGCAATTAGAAACATTGCATAACGTTTTTGTTTTAGATTTATTTTACAAAGGCGTATCTCAACTTTCACTTGTTTTTGGGGTCATGACATACATGTTGCAATTCTGGGTTTTTCTAGGATATACCTAGATGAGGATTTATGAAGAACAGTTAAAACACCGTGCAAATATCTTGCAAAATTTTCTGATATCGTCTGTTATCCTTTAGGTAGTATTTTCTTTCTGTAATTAACTGATTGAAATATGCTTAGAAGGTTGAATAACCATGAAAATACGTTAAAGTATTACAAATTTGAACACTATTTAAAACAAAGCCAAACAATAGTCTTTGAACAGAGACGAATGTCTGTTTGAAGTAGCAATTCAAACTCTTGGCAAATCAAAACAATGACCACGACCATCGTAGTAATATCAGCATTTCTGCTAAACGTCGCTACCGTAGTGACACTTCTATGTACTAGAGACATGTCATGCCACAAAATCAGCGCAAAACATCGTCACGCAGAATTCTGTCGGTATAAAACTTGGTCGCAGAATAACAACAGGCTTTACATAGCGCCGTTCACATATGCAATCGAGTAAGGCGGAAGGAGACCAGACCGGTTTTTAGGCCTCTTGCGACGTCTTAGGACCAGCTCCTTATCAGTCTAAGACTGTCGCAGAACTACTTCAGTGCAATTTCTCGATACAACTCCTTTAATATGTGAACCCTTTCGTGATTTTGTACTGAAACAAAGTCAATAAATGTTCGTAATATCGAGATATGACGATATTACATAAAAATGGCTGCACAGAGAACTGTTTTTCTTGCACCTTTTCCGAACGAAACTAATCTACAATTCATCGTATGCTCGTTTGGCGCAGTGATCTTATTAGAGTCACAGATAGTGATTCTACTTAATCGTGAGGAATTTGAAAGAGGTCTTATGGATAAGTCCGTGCAAAACATTTAGTAGTACCAGTAAGTATTACTGCTCGCATGTTTTCAACTTGCTGTTGCTGGAATGAATAGATAATGACAGAATAATAAAACATGGAATATCGTCTCAACATGAGCCAAACAAAACAAAGAAGTTATAGATAGCTAGCACAAGTATAGTACTAATACACCTTTATTTGAAAACAACGTAACTACTGAAATTAGTAAACGAGAATCTTAATAGCGATATTTAACGTACTCATAACATGTGCGATGTTGATAGCAACTACCTGTATATATAAAAAAGCGAGAATGGATTTTGCGAGCTAGACTGAGCGAATCAAACGGTATCAATTTCGGCATCTGTGTGTTATAAACAACTAGCGTAAGATTTTGAACTGGAAACCACGCAAATGCAGCTGCGTTTCAGATAGCGACGTGCTAAAATGTTATACATTGTCCTATCTGAAATTGCATGAAAACATCCTTCCTTGAGCACAAAACCGACAGAGGAAAAACAATGTCGCCCTTTATCCGTCCCCACACAACAAACTCAGGGAGCGCATTCCGTTTCCGTGGCTTGTGCGAAATTGTACTTCTCACTGAGCTACCAAGATGGCAGCGACCCGGCTGGCGAAGGCATGAACTGTTTGCGTCTGAACCAAGCCTTTAATAAAAATACACGAGGAAATCGATAAAAATCAATTATGCTTGCTGCCTAGCACGGCTCGTGGCAAAACCACTTGACGAATCTTGCAACAACAGGTGTTAATAGACCGCTCTGGCCTTCAGCGCATGCGTAGCCCCGGCGCCATAACTTCCCCAGTTCTCAGGAGGCAGACGACGTGCACGCGAGACAAATGCGTTCTCGTGCTGCAGCGTGCAGTGTAGCAAAGTCCTTGCATTGCAAGGCTAAAGTTCCCCTCGATACAAACGACAGCTGTATGCATGTTAAACAACAATGAATCCGGTCTATTCTCGTCCGCTGCAGCAGAGTTTGCTTCAAAAAATGTGAAGGCTAGATAGATGGAAGTTCAGCGACAGCGGCAGTGTCCCTCACGTCTACAGCTGCAGCAGAAGAAGACGCTGGCGTATACAATGACGAACAGACACGTATCAATGCTACTACATCAGTAACATCTTTAGAGCGCAGCTCTGTTTGCGTAAAGAAAATTAAATCGACATATTTATATGATGCATCATGGGAAATATCATACCGAGAGAGAGAGAAGGAAGGAGGGAGGAGGGAGTGAGGAAGGAGAGATAGCGAGGAGAGAGAGAGAGAGAGAGGATGGAGAGCGCAGGGCCGGGGGGGGGGGAGGGAGGTGGAGAGGAGGATGAGGAGGGAGGGCGAGGGAAGGGAGGAGGAAGGAGGGAAAAAGGAAGGAGGAGAGGGAGGAGAACCCCCTCAGCCTCCTCCTCAGAGCTGCGCTCTGGTCGCGTTGCAGGGGAGTTGTAAACGGCTTTCATTTTAATCATTAACGTGCGTTCACTCACTTGCACTTTTCGTCCTTTTATCTCTATCTATCTACACCGTCTATCTGGCTATCTAGCCTGCTTACGCCCATGGTCGATAAATAATAAAAAGACCAGCAGAAATTCAGGTATTTGATACTGATCAGCGAAAACAACAACCAACAAAATTATGAAATATTAAGCACTCTAAAAACTTGTTTATATCTTTACCATCGCGCGCGACCCATGCACGAGAGGAGCTCATTCCGCTCTCGTGAGGCTTGCCGGAGCGGAGCAGCCTCATTAAAACCTTGTAGCGCACAATAACAAAGCATATCGCAGCACGCAGTCTATCAGTAAGTGTGTACGTTCGTCTCGTTCCAAAGTTGGGTCATCACCCGTTTCCGCTTGGGTCCAGACACAGCCGATGCTACAAGCACGAGCGTGTGGCCCTGAACAGTGCCTGTACTGCACGAGCGCGTGCTTGGCAGGGACGCTGGAAGCCGCGGAGCTCGCGCTTGCAGCATCGGCTGCGTCTGGACCCAAGCTGCAAGCAGATATAGCTGAGGCCGCCAGAAAGTCTGGTCGGTACCATTTTGAGTGTTTGTGCGTATGGCGCGTGCTTTGCTCGCCTTCGTAAGTGACACAAACGCACGTGCTGGGCTGCGGAGATCGTGCGCAGGGCTGTGAAAGTGTCAACAAATTTAGAATCGCCTCAAGAGTGGGCTGGCGTATCTAGAGTGTGCCGGCCACCTGACGAGCAGCGCATAACTCCGCACCGTTTGATGCTATTCGCATTAACGTAGATAATCATTCCCAAAGGATGGGTTCTGCTGATTTTTTTAAACTACTATCTTCCTTATCTCTTACAATGCAGCAGTCTCTTTTCCGGGGTAGAAATGTAGCTGAAGAAAAGTTTCCAACATCAGAGTCTACCATATTTTTCGGATTACGGCCGCTCTGCGATTTAAAAGTTGTAATTTCATGTGAGAGGCTACCCGCAAAGAACAACTGTCTGCATGGCCTCCACGGACATTTTCTCTAGGTTATTCATCATCGCGGGTGTTTACAAATGACCTCCATCAATGATGATGATTCATTATGTTGCCTGCTTCTTTTCTGGCTGAGATCGAATGGCAGTAAAGCGCACACCAGCTCGGCAGCGGCAAACTCAGCAGAGCAAATGGAGTTCAGCCACCCCTGCGTTCGATCTGGATGCCAAATCTTGACCTAATGTGATTAAAACTGAGTTAGCTGTCATTACTCACACTGAAAAATGATGCTGCATCCCAGTAAACCAGTGTCACCTCACAGACCGGTACCTAGCCTTTGTATAAAATCATAGGCGTCAAAGAGACGACCTTAGACAACAGCAATATGGGAACTGCAATGAGCAGGTAGACATGTTCTAAGAATCCTGTTTCAGCCGAATTTGCTTCTGCAGCCATACACCCTGGGTGCAGATATATAAGCTGTGTGCAGCTCTGTCTCGGCGTATACTTATATTAGGCCTTTGGCGTACATGCAGATCTGAATTTGGCAGCCAGTGCGGCAGCTGAGTGTCCATGTGACTATAGTCAATGCTGTCAGTTTCTGGTGGCTTTAAATGCTGTATGACTTTCGCTAACAGGCACTGAAACAGCGTGCTGGGCACTTGCTTGGGCTGGTACTGTCTTGGTGAATTGTGGTCTTAACACGTGGGCATATGATTAATGGAAACCAGGAGATCACAGATTTTGTCTGGTGAAGATCATCATTATGATGCAGACAGAGCCCAGGTGTGCTATATGGATGGCTGCATTACAAGCAGATGTCTGACAGACCCTCTGCAGCCTGCAGTCTGTAACTGGCTGTACATGAAAAATGTCTGGTAATGTGACATACATTTGCTCTTGCAGCGTTTTAAAACTGGAGTTCTTTAAATTTCTTATGCCAGAGGACACACTGGCGCCATCACTGTGGGTAACAGTAAACTTGGCGATCCGTATTTTATTCTCTTCGCGCGTATCCCTTTTCTTTTTTGACTTCGAAAAACTTTGTCAATGTTATAGCAGTTTCTTAATAGTCAGTCAAACATTTGACTCGAAATCGAAAATTTGCAAACAACTACGTGGTCACTTGCCGCAATGTCGTGTGTTCCTGGATTCAGGAATTTTGAGTTTTGACGATCATTCTGCCGATGCCGCAATTTGCAAAAAATCAACAACAGACCTTTAATCCTCAAAATGGGTAATATCGAAGACGTCCAGACACACAGAACAAAGAATAAGTTCTTCATGCAACAAAAGTTGGCACTGGACTTGCTTGGGGACCGTGAGCAACTCTTGAAGTATGCCATGGCAATTTCTGTAACCCAGCTCACGACTGCGGGCGCTGCTGACGTGAATATGCTGTGCCCGTTGCATATCACAGCGTTAACAAGTTACCATAGAAACTGCGGCGATAGCGCTGTTTTCAGCGCTTGCTATGTCTAGCCCGTTGAAATCAAATACTAATTGCATTGCAGCTAAACACCTGCAAGATGACAACTTCCTCCGCGCGCGATAACGCAGAAAACAAAAGTATAGTGCAACTTTCGTGAAGAGACAGCATGAGCCTCAGAGGTCAACAACCAATACCTCATCAGTAAGCGGCAGTAAAGTTTTTCTCAATTGAAAAGCGGTCAATTCCCCGAGCGAAATTTATATGTTAATAAAGTCTACTACACCAATATATCCATTTATTAAATCATATCATAATTAACCTATACTTTTCACTTCACTGTGAGTTCTACCATCTCTGCAATAAACAAAGAGTCAGCGAAACATCAATGGCTGAAAACCACATGCTCTTGCAGGTAGACGTGGCCGCCACGTGCTTCCGAAACCAAACCGTATTTTATAAAACTACACACAATATATATATATATATATATATATATATATATATATATATATATATATATATATATATATATATATATATATATATATATATATTGTATAGTAGGGACACTTTACACAGGCAGAGAGCAGTCATAATTTACTATTAAACGTGATTACACTATAGCACATTAAATAACAGTTTTAGTATTACAATTAAGTTGAGTCAACTATCGAGTTTGAATATGCAGAATAGAAGGTGTTCGTGTTGCTAAATTGCACCCTGGCTGGCAGCATTCCAGAGTCAGAATATCTTGGGCTGCATTCCCGAAGGAGAATACCGGCAATTGCCGTCAACCACAAATTGGCGTTTTTGTGTGAAGCTGCTGTTTTCAAGTGAAAAACAGAGGGCCTGCTTGCTACTGCGCCCGACAATGTTACCCCACAACTCGATGAAGCATACCCTTTCGAAGGCTGGCCGCTGGTCAATTATCATCATCAGAGTATATGGTACCTGTTTATCTAATGACAACCCTTTCGTGGCTGCTAATAGCGTTGTTTGATCTACAGGCAATTAATCATGTGACATTTATATCCTTGGGGCGTAAATTCTTTCATATCCCACGAAGACGGCAATAGCGGGCGAATGACCATACTACAGTAACTCAAACATCACATGATTTATCCAGAAGAGAATAGGCGTTTAATACAACAAGAATGTGCGCTGTTATGTGCAGATGGGCCTTAAATTTGCCGTGATAAACTACGTGCTTTACTAACCCAAAGACATGACGGCTAGACAGACATGTGCTAACAAGCTGGCAAACAGCGAAGTTGTAGTGTTTGGAAGTGCTCACTTGCTCATGCTCCGCGCACATCACTCAGTACGTAGACACAGAAGGTCTTGCTCAGTGAGAACTGTGGGTATGCAGAATTACAAGGTATCGCTGCATGCTAACAGGAATTTTAGCAGAGACGACATGCACTGAAGAAACATACTCCAAGATAGAAATGTCTGCAGTTTCTTTTCATGTGTCAGACAAAGAACCGTCAACGTGGACTACACAAACAATGTCAGCCGGCCTATCGATAACAAAACAACAAGCTGCCGTGCCAACCGGCGGCACTGGAATCAATCTCCCGCCAAATGCGCTGAATTGGCTTTATCAGTGCGGCAATCAGCGGGCAGGTGGCGTCGCCGTACGTGGCATGCGATCGGAGTGTCGTCTGAAATAGCGTACTGTTCGGTCAATAGTATATTCGGCTATAAAAGGAAGAAAGTGTGTGACTCAGGCAGGCAGCACCTGGCAGCACCTGCTCGAACTGTTAAGCGATTTGTGCTCCTCTCGTGGCCTCGTGGTGACTGCGATGTGCCAGAAATGCGAGAAGTGCACCAGTGGCATTCAGCAATGAAAGCGACAACAGCGACCTTGAGCTTCCGTGTGTTTGCTCAACCTGGCAAGTAGATGGGCCTCATATGGGCTTCTCACGTTGTAGCAGATAGCGTTGCTGACTCTATCTCATCGGCGTGTTTCATACCTCAAACGCGATTTATCTGGCGATGTGAGCTGGAAGCGTAATGCATTCGGCGTTCATGCCGCAATCGGCGATGGCCTCGATCCTGCGAAGAGGCAATACGAAGCTTCAGCTCATGCCAACGCAGATTTTGAATGTGAATGAATAAATCTCGGGCGAATATATTGAGTCGATGCCTGCTTGCTAAAACTGAACGTGCGTAAGTAGCGCGTGAGCTGAGACGGCACTGGCCTGTCGGAGATGGCAGCCCTTCTATATCTTGAAACCGGAAATTCCTCTTGGGCGATGCGATTGCACCCACTCTACGCGAAAATCAGAACATAATGAGGTCCAAATGCCGTTGATCAGCTTATTTAATGCCCAATGCCCTCATTCAGAGACATGTGGAAACATATTTTTTTTCTTATCAAATACATGTAAGTAAGCATATCTGACAGAGAATATTGTATAGTCTCTATGAAGATGCTATAAACAGATATCTATGAGGAGACTATTCCCCTGAAACCTTTTTCTGTAAAATATTTTTTCCCAACGGATTTTCAATGGAGGAAGATGAGATTATTAGAGCTTCGGTAACTGCTGCACTTTAAATCATAGTTCTGTCACTCTCTCTGCGAACTACCTCGTGTGTGCAGTTCTGACTTCTTTTCTTTAAGTATTCTTTGCTTTCTGTACTGGGCCGTTTACTATTGGTCGGTCGAGGCGCCTGCAGCTAAATCGAAGAGATAGACAACGCTAAACTATTGTTAAAACCTCACACATGCGAAGATTTCAACGAGAAACTACGAATCTCACAAATTCCAGTAGCAGTGACTTATTAAAGAAGACAAAATGAAACTGGGATGTCATCTAGAATTTGATTTGATAACAAATCAATCTGTCAGACAATGCCATGACAGAGGAAACTCAACCTTGATTGTGAGGGATACAAGACCTTTTAAAGAATCTGAAAAGATATCTATATAGGCTACTTAGGCATAACTGCCCATGAACTGCTTACATCTGAAAGCATGAGGTACTATCTTGAGCAATAATAATATGTTCGTGCCTATTATCAGGCTAATGCTATATCTTTCTGGCTACAACTACTACAGCACCTATCATAACCTGCAAGCATTAATACCTTCAGCGCTTATCGCCAGACTAAAGTGCTGAGTCATTAGTCACATGCCTGGCGATGACTCTGGAAGACTTATATACATGCTGAATGCAAAGCCAGTGACAATTCACTGAAGACATTACTAGGACGGTCCACAGTGTTTAAACGCTCTAGCTTTGAAATATTCATGCCTTCTGGGCTAGTCCAATGACTGGGATGGAATGCCTTCCAGTACCAAACAGCCAACTCTTCCGTCTGCCTTGAATATCGCTGACTGCAGCCTATTATGACAGTCACGCTCTGAAGGCTCCTCATCAGACACCTTGGCACTCGAAGATTCTAGTGACTATTATGTAGCTATGAAGGCCAAGACGATGTGTACAAGAAGACAAGTGTGGAGTACAGCAAATACTTCCCAGGCCTTCGGCTAGACTGGCTGATATCTCAGCGCATCTGTGTTATGTCACGCCTTCGAATGCTCTTGTGCGAAGAAGGCGTCGCGGCAACAATGGTGCTAGAGAACGGCGTGCTAGGATTCGACCGTGGTAAACAAAGAAATACGTGAAAGGCGGGGAAACAAGCCGAGAGTAAGCGGTGTCCCTAATAGCGTCTGCTTGACACTCCGTCGACTACCTGCTACTGAAGCGCTTGCAACTGAAGTCTTCTCATGCATCATACAAAAAGACAGCCTGCAGGCAAAGTCAGTCACTGCAAGATTAGCTGGTTCGATGTGCCGCGTGCCAAGTTTCCTCCTTGAACTCAATGCCACGCGGCATTCGAAGCATGCATCTCGCGGTGACTTGCGGTCAGTCTGCATGCAGACTTGTCTTTTGTATGAAGCGTTCGAGCTGTGTGAGCACGGCTCGCAGCTTAACCGTAGGCGCCTGCTGCATCACCTCCACTGCCGTGCCGCTGCCGTGCCAGGATCACGGCTGGCTTCTGCAGTGTTGCCAATTTAGTTGTTTTCCCGCTATCTTTAGTGGTTTCTCGAGTTGTCTGGTGGAGAAGAAATGGCCGTTTGCAGTGTCGGCTGGTTTCTTGGGAGCTTTCAAGCTATATTGGCAGTTTTTTCTGGCTTGTGTAGAGTGTTCTCCAGTTTACATTGATCAATCTTAAAATGCTTAATTTCTGGAGTTAAGTGATGGTCGCGAGATTCGTTGGCTTTGCATACTCTCAACAAGACTGTAGTCGATTGTATGCGCTTGCTACACCGATTGAGATGCTATGATGGCAAGCATTAGCTTCGTTCGATTTACCTGCACGTCTTGCACCAGTGCACAAAAGTAGAGGGCGATGTACTTTTCGGTATGTAATATTGAGATAAGACCGGCGGGCAAACACCGCCCTACACTTTCTGCACCAGCTGCACAGGATGCAGGTAGATAGAAGACAGAAGCAACTAAACATGCCTCGGACTGTGTGTCAATAGTATGAATTTAGTTTTCCAAGCCTGCAGATGCATATATGGGCCCAGTGGACTGTTGCATTACAACTGAGAAAAAGAGGGCTTTAGGATTCTGAAGTTTGTGAGTGGCTACCCGAAGTTCCAAGCACTGACAAGCAGGTCCGACTACCTCTATTGAAGGGAACCCTTTGCAAGAACATGCAAATTAGGTCACTGGCACTTTAAACTGCTGCAATGTTGCAGAAAAAAAAAAAGGAATTGGAACTATAAAGGTGTGCGATGGCAGGTATGGCTAAACAACAAGTGGCAACACCTGGCTCTTTAGGAAGATCATGCCGAGTACGCCATTTTGTGCCTGGAAGCACTCTTGAGGTCAAACAGGAGAGCTCTCTTCCAAGGGTTTTTCTTATATAAGGCATTGTAGCTAGACTTGAAATTATAGCAATAAATAGTGCTGGAAAGTAATTCTTACAAGAAACAGGATTCAGCTCTTGTCAAGTTTTAATGGCAAGGTTTACTGGCAACTATTGTAACATGTGCACTGCGTCATTGAAAATGAGGACAACGCTGTACCCACCAGTTTGTACGCCGCACCATTCAGTAATAATGCATTCAATGGGCTGACCAAACGGAGGACACAGCGTGCATGCCATTTTGTAGCTACCGAAGAGAGGCTTTCCTCTGGACACTGGTTTGCTTTAGGTTTTTGCTGGAGATATCCCGCTTGTGTCCTTGGCATGTATGCTCTGCAGACGACATCTGCCCCTGACATAAGTCAAAACCCGCCGTCAATGCCAGTTTAATCTCCGGAAAACAAAGAGGAAAGTGACAGTAGGAGAAATACATGCCTGTACAATGGACATATACAAATCCAAGCCTTTCAGCTTATATTTTTTTTGGCTGTTTATGGCATTCTCTTTGGACAATGCGATAAAGTCATACATGCCACTGCAGTCCTGTCAGAGGGTGGGCAATCAGTCTTATTGGCTCAACTTTCTTGGTAAAACATTTAAAAACAGTGCCAATGACCTGATCACAGCAGCAAGCATCAACGTCTAGAAAAACATAATAAAAATAGGGATGGAACACAATCTGCAACCTCTTGTGTTAGCTGCACTCAGACAAGGCCTGCCAATACGTCTGCAGTCTGTGACAATCATGTGAATGATAAACTGAAATGGAGAAGCAGATAAACCCTTTTCTGTCCTGGCTCAAACATGGTAACACAGCAGGGATTGCCTATTTTGTATCTCAGGTTACAATGTTGAGCGTAATTCCTTTAGATGCAGCATGGCATTCTGTTTATCGGTGAAATCCACTATCAGTAACATTAAAAGGACATGGCAGACAGTTTAGTCTCTGTGGCGAACTTGGTACATGCGAAGATATGAAAACTGGGTAAATCTAGCAATCAGAAAGTTGAAGAAATCACCAATTTCTCTTTGGAAGATAAAATTTTAAAATTCCAATAGAAAAATGCATTAAATCCCTACTAAATTAGCTGTATGCGAGTCCCTCAAAGACCACTGACAAAGAATTTATGGGTAAGATGTCTTTACTTCTTCCCGTATACAACGCAGAGACAGAAATTGTGAATTTCGGAAGCACAATGCATTATATTTCCTGTGAAAAAGGAAAGATCAGCCAAAGATATTAACAACACATGACAATACTGTGATATTCATGGTGTACATGGTCACATTTTAATGTCATCCAAAAACAAAGTGACAGATAAAAAAAATAAAGGAAAAAATGTGATGAACATAACATCCCAACGTGGGTAAAAACAGTATTTATAACATGGAAGATAAAGAAGGGGAAGAAGTTATAATAAATACAATAAATGTAGTATACCTATAGGTAGACACAAATAGACCGCAGACAAAATTACTTCCAGCAACCAGACAAACTATAAAGGTAGCTGATAAGTTAAATAATTACTCCACTATTTGTATATACAAATATAATATGTAACAAACCCCCATTTGCGGTTTTATGTGTTTATTTGTATATACAGCTTCTGGCACTCCCTCTGGCACCTTTAAATCCTTCTACCACTGCAAACTCATAAGGCTATCCTTGCCTAGCGGCCTCTTGGGACTAGGTGCCAACACTAAACCTCTTAAAACTGCGAAGAACACAACTCTGTCAGTATCTTTAGACACACACACCAGCATGCATTGCCCCATTACCGACATGTGCTGAAATCAGACCACTTGCTGAGAATACTTGTGAACAACGCTTCACCTATAATAGCGGTGCAGTAGTCGCTAATACAAATTCTTTGAAGGGATAATAATTTGAAACATGAAAGTTTTAAAAAAATAATGCCCAGCAGCTTCGTCAATACAATGCCCAAATATAGAATCATACTGATTTCTGTTTTCAGATCGATCCACGCTGACTCAGGCGGCAGCAACGAAGATAAGTAGCCGTGGCAAGCGATTCTTGCATCTCTCTCATTTCATTCTTCTACATAAGTATTCCGCAGACACCTATGTCTCGGCGTTGTTAAATATAAGCGGGAACAAGCTCCCATTTATCGTCTTTCCGTGGTGAATGGAAAAAGATGAGCATCGTCATTTATTGCGCGGAAAATGAAAACCAAAACATGACAATGAATATGAGCGCGATCAAACAAAGCGAATTACCTTCTTTTAATAGCATATAAAAGTTGTCCTCGAGCTCGTTCACCTGAGCACTGCAACGACAATGGCAGCGGATCGTCCGGTAACCGTCTGGCATTCGATAACTCGCGAAACTCCTCAGCAGGCGAGCATACTGCTGCGGGCGTATTGCTGATGTTATTCGCGCATCGCCGAGGTCAAGCTGGAGGTATGAGCAGATGTGCAGCTCGTAACTGCCAGGCGAGCGAGTCATGGAATACCAGATCGTGATACCTTCTCTGCCGCGTAAGACAACAGACACGCTAACCAGCATGTAACTGCCCCAGCTATTTCTTCGGCAACAAATAATGTGACATCTGAAATGAGCTTCAAAGCTGGCGGGGTGCGTACAGATTTATAGTTTTGATACTAACAACGAACACAATGCAGCTGAAATTTTATCGCGAATGATATTGCAAATGCCATTACAACAACAATTTTCCCCCCCAAAACCGATTCAATATACTCTCAACATGCACCAGCAATAGTGTCTATGACCCGCGCGCTATACAACGCTCATCCAAACTGCGGCAATTATTAGCGGACAGCAAGACTCAGGTTCTGCAGCTGAAACTTTAAACTCCATGTACTCACGAATACGGTCAACAACGACCTGATCTCCCATTAACTAATGCAGAGGCACTATTGAAGGGCGCAGACCATGGGGAAGCCATCCAACGCTCCTTGGCTGCACAGGACCATGCCGCCAGTGCCGCGTGGCAGCGCCATGAAACTTTCAGATGGTCGTGTATCAATACAGGCCGAAGTTGACTGGCAACCCCATGGGCGATGGCGGCTATTCCCCGGCGGCTGTCGAACAGATGCGACAGGTGTGAACGTGTCATCGAAGACAGGACGTTCAAACATGGATGAATGTATTCGTTGTCGCCCAGACAATCTGGCGTGAAGCCTACGTATGTTTTGAAGAGAATAACGAGACAACCAAGCAAATTCAATAACGAAGAACAGATGCATCTGTCCTTGAGATAGCTCTAGCTGCATTGTACTAGTGTCAGCTCTGAACATGCTGCATGTGTGTATTAAGCAAAAAGAAGATGGATCCCCGGAGAGTACACGAACAAACGATAGAGATTAATTATTCTTCAACAATACAT